>JAPYZJ010001720.1:0-38228 GCA_030522765.1 Ophioninae sp. B BG-2022a
GGGGGAGGGAAGATTTTCGGATTGTTTTTTTTTCGTTACGTATGTACGTATCGGAGAACCAACCGATTGTAACAGCGGAGCCGAAAAACGTGTGTTTTTATTTTCGTTTTTTTTTTTTATTAACGAAGAGGAAACCGCGACGCGCCGAGACGCACGGAATTCGCGGTGCAACTAAACACCAACGGTTGCGCGTTCTTTGGCGCTACTACCGACGACTGCGCTCCCACGGCAATCCTCGTTTCTCTCTCTCTCTCTCTCTCTCTCTCTCTCTCTCTCTCTCACTCTACCGTACTTGCAACAGCGTGAGCGCGAGCAAAGGAAGGCTGCCAATGGTCGAGAGTGGGGATGTTCGAATACTCGAACGAGGCAAAAGAGGCAGCAACTATCGTCGGTTTCTCGTGCGGATATGGCCATTTGGATTGACGATTACTCTTTCCCTCGCTACATCGCGGCTCCGTACATACCGACATCCAACATGGACGATTCGTTCTCTCGGTTCGAATTCGCGACTACGGTGCCATCCAACGAACCAGCTTATTCGCGCACATTTTTTAACATCGAAGAAATTACGGATGTTAATATTCAATCGACATTATTGAGATTCATCAGCTCTTTGTCGAACTTAATATCAAACGCTTTTTTTAAGCACGTTGTGTTTTTCCACAAAATTCGTCGCAGTTCATGTATACGGGATTAAGCAAGATAGGGTGTATTTGAAAAATGCCGCGTTTCTCGCCGGTGTATCCCTCCGCCGCGAAGCGAGCGCCGAATGACAATGTGAGAAACAATTTTTTTAAATAAACAAAAACTGGCTTCTTGGGTGAAGATAACGAAAAATACGCTCGAACTATGCTTAGGAATTAACGGTGTAATCAAATAAAAAGCATGATTTCGTGACGAAAAAATACCAGGTAGCTTGCTCGATCGATCAGCGAAAGTAGCTATCGGCCGTCCATTAAGCGGGTGTTGTTCGCAATTTTTGTTGCCGACCGCGCGAGCCCGGTCGGTAAAAATCATGCTGTCGAGTTTTTTCTCGATTTATTTTACCTAGATTTAAGATAATCTGGGTAAAAGATGAAAAAGACGTTGTTCGTCGTTCAACAGTACTAAAGCTATATCTTGGCCTTCATTTTTCTCCGTTAAATCATAATATTAACATAATTATTAACATAATATTAACATAATTTCCGCTCTATGTCTCCTGCGTCAGTGGAGTTGAATCGGTACAATATATCGTATTGAAACACTCGAAATAAAAAACTGCCGATAATCGAATCGAGAATTTCGGCACTTGCGGCATTCCGTCGAACTAATCCAACCGTTCTGACCGTTTCGTGAGGGCCCTGGTATATGTTGAAATATGGAAACACCGAACGCGCGCCAAACGTGAGATCAGGTCGCCAGTCGAAACATTCCTCGTCAATTCTTCCACATTGACTATTCTAACCTTTTTGATGGCACAACTCTGTACTTCCGCTGGGCGAAACGTCTGGAGCTTTTAGTGTCTTACTCTACCACCCGGAGCGCTATAGGCCGGGTCATCGGACCTATCTGATTGGCTCGTCTTTATAAATTAAGGATGTGTCGAATCAATCCATTCATTTGTTTAAATTTATAAGGTTTGAGCGTCATGTGGAACCATTGATCGCGAAAATTGGGATTTTCAGCTTTGGTGAAGTTTTCCATCTTTTTGGACATCAGATTGGCTATTTGTCGCGTTCGTATACCATATTTGGTTTCCACATCCCGCTAACGCCATCTAGTGTGCGGCAGCCACATTGATTGCGTTCAAAAAATCACCGCCAGCATAGATGGCGCTGCTGGTAATAGCTACTGAACTTTGTAGACGGATGGTCGCCGGAAGATATCCAATCAGCGTCAAAGAGCGACCGCCTTTATGCTACCGCAGCGCTACCGTTGAATTTTTAAACGGTGGAAAGCGCAATGCGATTGGCTTTTTCGGGGCCAAAACACGGCTTTCTGGTTGTCAATCGCGTGCCGAGCGGATCGCATCTCTCCGGGCTGTCGCCAGCCGTGTCGTGACTCAATTAGTAAACACCAAAATCGACCAACTTTTTCCACATTCGGATTCGCGAAGACAATGGGTGGTATCAGTGTGCGAAAAAAACCTAATTTAAAAATCGAGTTTTTTTTAGTATACGAAATATTTATATTTACGAAATTAGTCGTTACTATACAATTGCTCGTGTGCAAAACATTCTCATTCGACGTCTTGATTCGATGATAACGTACGCGAATGTATAATTGGAAATAAACTACTGATCCAGAGCTTGAGTTGAACTTGCCTTTAACCTTTCATTCTTCCTCTTCGTTTTTTTTTCTCCTTTCTCTCAACCTTTTATCGTACATCGAGACGTCATCGAGTCTTTAAAAATGTATATTTTCCTCTCGATTAATAAATAATGCGACGAATGTACTTAAACTTGTTTTATGGAGTGATTAAGATCGCGTGTCTGTGCATCTATGTACATGAGGAGTAATAACAATGTACACAGCTGAGAATGTATACAATTCGATGAAGTGGCGAAGATTGGGACGGGCAGGAGTCGGATGAGGAAGGGGGACTGAGGATTAATACGTGCTCCTTGGCTTCCTTAATCCCTTTTTTGTTCACTTCTTTTTTTTTTCTTTAGAAAACTATTTTGTAAGGCACGCCTCACGCTCTCTATCGGTTAATTTTCCTGTCTTCGTCGATACCGTATAAATAATTATAGTTTGTCCATTGTCGGAGCCCTTTAATCTAAATTAACCGATGCGTTACATTGTTTGTTTTTTTTTTGTTTGTTTCGTTATTATAGTTGAAGTCCTAAATATGTAATATCTGTTTCTGTACATAATCCTATGTCTTTCTTACGTTTCCTCTATTATTGGGAAGTTGTATCGTTTATGACGTTAACGTTAAACTGAATAACAAGGTGAACCGTAAATGAGATGCACGGGGATGTGACAACGCGGGTGTTCTTTTCTCGTTTGCCTTTTGAAATTCCAATCATTCGATGATCGGAGAGTCGAGTTTTCGTTCGCGTTTGTACTGAATCCTGTGACGACGTTTACATATATATGTATATATGTATATATATATATTTATATATAAATATATATTTCGATAGTTTAAAATACCGATGCAACGCAAAAATATTATTTAATAATGGGCTCGAAATCTTGGAAGTTACAAAAAGAGAACGAAACAAAAAACGTAAATTACAATAAATACATGTCACGTGTTGTGTCAGAGTTCAGCACAGAATAGAAGAAAAAAACAAAATCCTACAGTTCAACTCGACGCTTCACCTTCGATTTCTCGTTTTGTTCTGTTACTACTGTAATACTACTCACAAAATTCATTACATGGGTAATAATATAAAATATCTACGTCGACTTCGACAGCTTATGCAACCAATATGTACAATTATGCCAAACGGTCATTTGCTTTTTCCGCGTCTCGCAAAATCCCTACCTACTACTTCGCTATCGTTTATACGGATAAAAAAATACTAACATATCGCATTGTCGTTGCACGGGCAGTGTTCATAGAAATTTTTTTTCATCGAGATAAGGCACCAACTTTTCCGGATCCTGAGATTCAACCCGCATGCTTCGACAGATTGAGAGGCATATCTGAAAGTCAAAAATGGACATTCGTTAAAATAATCGTAATTCGGTGATAATTGTGGACATTTCATTCGGAGACAATTTATTTATCATTTTGCTAGTGAGGAAAACCCTTGGAATGGGTAATCGTGAATTGCACGTGACTGGTGAGAGATGACAATAAATATATATTCGAGCAAATTTAGTACACTTCGTTTGGGTTTGTTTGGGTTATGAAGTTAATTTTTTTAACCACCAATTACCCTTAGTCATCGTAATATTGATCCATTAATAATCTAAAACTAGTGATAAATGTATCATCATAAAAACGATATAATCTTAAATCTTGTAAAGAAAGTATACCTAAATAAAAAAAAACAATGTATATATAGATATAATTAATATTTCAATGGTAAGTCCATATATGTCAAAAATTGAGCTATTAATTTCGAAATAATCTTAATAACATTTAAATAAAAACCTATATTCCGAAAAAAATCGAACTAGAAACTTTCACGTAAAAAAAGAATCGCGTCGTATCGTGTCAAATAGAGTGCATCTGTTAAAACTACCAGAATATTTGTCCAAGTTTCGTCGTCACGAGTAAAAAGGCAAAGGACAATCGACCCACTAATCTTGGATTATCGAAACGTGACTAAAAAATTTTTTTAATCCGTTACATCTACCATTATCAAACGGATTTCTGATAATGATACGAAAAAAGGTCGCGAGTGAATTTGTTAGGTTAAACACGCGTCGAAAAAATATGCGAACGAAAAACGAAATCTGCGTTCCAACGAGACAAGCTCGAGTTGGGATGAAGCTTATGCGTACCTGATGGAGGTGTGAGAGCTTGTTCCCTGTAGTCTTTGTAATGATGAACAGGTGGCGAGGATGGATGAGGCGGAGGCGGGGGATAAATGGGCATCGGAGGAGGATAATGCACGGGTGGTGGATAATGCATCCAGAGTGGTGCCCTATATGGAGCTGGTGGTAGCATCGGTACGCCGTAGAGTGGATGATGAACCGGATTTGTCGCGGACGCTACGTAAGGATCAACACGGGTCCTCGGATAGGAATGACTCGATGAGTATTTAACGGTTTGTCCGTCCTCCAATTTGAGTAAGTTTCTCAAAAAACCAGGCTCCGGATTGGGCTTGTCCTCGCCCAGAATACTTGTTATACTATACGACGACAATTGTTTCGGCGAGGGTACAGGAGGTGCACTCGTCGGATTGTTGTTCGTTGGTTGTGGTGTCGCCCGCCTCTTCGAAGCTTGATCCTCCAAGGTGACCCTCTCCAATTCTCGGAGTATTCTTTTGCGCGGCGACACCACGTTCGGATCTAACAATCTTGCCAATTTGTCGATTATCAGACTGAGCGCTTTTCCTGTCCCGATCGAACTGTTGTTGCTCCTGCGACAACACGTCGATGATGACGATGACGACAAGTCACGCTGACTATTCATCGTTACGGATTCCTGACCCCCCTGCGACGTCATCGTTGATGGCGTTGATGTCGTCGTTGATGGGTCGTGAGGACGTCGACGTTTTCGCGCTACCAGACGAGGATGCGCGCAGAGACGATTACGAGGATCTCGCCGATAGTACAGATTGAATTCCGTGGTAAGACAGCGTCTCGGATGGGCTTGCTTCCAACAGTGGTCCCTCTGCCACGGGCTCGATTGTATCGATGAATTGTCGTCCGAAACTGCGCAAAAACAAACGTAGTATTTTTACTATTGTGTTTTTAAGCATCCCATCGAATATCATAGGTGTGGTTACATCCCAAGGATATGTCCTTCATTTGCCCTTTGAACTTGCCTACACCGGGTGCCTAATTTTGCCTCAATTGTTTTTCAGTAAATAAAGCGGAACGTTTTTCAGAATTCATAATGGGGATCTGATAAGCATATTCTGAAGGCTTGAGATATCGATAAAAAGATACGAAACGATAATAATAAGTAAGTCTGTAAAGAGACTCGATCTTTCCAAACACAGAACATTCAAAATTGCAACGTATGTCAACGACCCCAAAACAAATCCGGTCTGCGATAACATTAACGCGTCATTCAAATTCGTTTTCAACTGAGAATCGTGTTCTTCGTTGAAAATGACAAGTGGGCTAAGTGAAATTATTTCAATTTTTCATGGTACACTTTTAACTTCTGTCGAGAATCCATTAAAAATCGTATGCATCCAGTAGACGAATGTACGATTTCCGTTTTGAAGATTTTTTATTTCGTTTTTTTTTAAATATCAAAAATGATCGCATATTTATATTCCAAAATTTTGTAACCGATTTGTCCAATTATATACGTTTAAGTGAAAAGTACTGAAGGGTATCCAAGAATAATAAAAAAGCCGATAGTAGCTTTGGTGATTTTTAGCCCGAAAACAACTTAATTGTCTTAATACATTTATCATGTATGATGGGTACAACCATTTGATTACGGAAGTTAGAAAAAGTGTATTTTTAAGCGTGAAAGGTGAAAATAATTATTGTCGAATCGTATGAGTTAGTTTTTGGCTTTTACAAATTTTTTGTCGATTTTTGCTAATCTCGTTTGCCAGGGAAAGAAATTATTATTTTTTCACGTCATTGTAAAAGATCGTTTTCCCATTAATAAGCGAGTTTGTTTTTATCGAGACACAACCTTTCGAATTATTTTTTGATGTTTCGAAATATGTTTGTTATTCTAATCCAGAAGATATCCTATGGACTGTGGGCTATCTAATGTTTTCGCGATTTGTGTTTGTCTGGATCTCTACGTAAATATGAAAGTTACTTTTCATATTTTAATTCCCTTTTATTTTTATTACGGAACAATCTTTTTTGCAGATTTTTATGCTGAACTCCAAATAAGTGTTTGAAGAAATGACCAAAGCAGACAGTAAACAAAAGAAAGAAATCAAGTGGAAAAGTGCAAAATTAATTTCAATGCCTTTGGATTGAAAATTATTAAATTTGGGCTGTGAAAAATGCACCATTTTATTGTGTAATCCTTATGATAAATGTGAAGATGAAATGTCCAGCTTGTGGCTTTGTCTAATAAAGAAAGTAAAAAAAAAGTACTTGAATTCGTTCCACAGATGCAGACATCAACATATCTTTCCCGAGCAAACATTTCTGACATGTGGTCAAGGCACACGCATCTATGCAAATAGGGAAAGCGAGACATCTGTTGTATTCTTCTACTTTACAAATATTCCCCGTACGATTCAAATTGAGAAATTTCTTTAATACAGTAAAGAACGGAGGAACGAATGAAGGTTCATTTATCTCGATTTGTGACAGTCAATACGCACGTCGTTAACACGCAAGAACAAAGCGAATTGCGCTAACACCGTTTTCACAAAAGTTGCAAAGACTGCGGTACGTCGCGGTAGATCCCACAAATTCAACTAGTTACGCGATTACAAACATTTCTATCCGAGACAACAGTATCACGATGGACCGAGAGAGACAACGGCGTTATACGTAGAATGAGGTTGAAGTTCGCAATGTTGCGACGCATCGAAAATCATTATTTTGTTATTTCTCGATTTCTTTTTCACTCTCATCGTTATTAAAATACCTCAATAATTATACAAATATTTATTGTGATAACCTAGAATTCATCTCTGAAAAAAAAATCCTTCACCAAATAATAGAACTTGAGGAAATAAAAAATGAGAAAAGTAATTTTGTTGCGTCGCAACGATGCGAACTTCGATTTCATGATTTTCGTTGCCTCGCAACGTTGCGAACTTCAACCTCACGGTATACATAGAAGGATAAGCGTCTCACCGCTGAGAGAAGTAGAGCTCTCCTGTCTGTTGGGAGTGGTACTAGCCGGCGGCCAAAAAGTTTTCTTCGGCACAGGAAACCACGTTGTACGATCGCCGTCGCGTCTGTGCGACAATTCCAGAATGAACTTGCCATCCTTAAAGAATTTCAATCGTCCGCCAGGATTGGGAAGCGAGGAGGATTCGATCCGAGCGTCACGAAGATTGGTGGCAGGCCTAGGGGTTGAAGTTTTGCCGTTGGCCTTGGAGAGGGCTTGGTGAAGGGCGGTAGGATCGCGCGAGCACATCTCTGTCGTGCCCCTCACGTAGTCTACGTGAGCGGTACATTCCGCTGACTTCTCTCGCATACTGCCCTCCTAGCTCGTTCCATTCTTTGCCGTCGGCATTTCACGTCGCATCCGAGCCACCTTTTTCCGGGGACGGCTGGATCGCCGTCTGGCGAGTACCGTCGACCGGAGAGAGAGCGGGCTGGGACGGAGGACGGACGTTGAGCGTAATCGAGAGTCTTCGCTATTTTCTATTCCCTTGCCGCTTACCCAATGTCAAGCTCGGACTAGTTTTTTCGCGGAGTCCCGGGGGAGAGTTCGGTGCCGGAGACTCCCCATCGGCCCATCTAGGACCCGGAGGATCGGCTTTCAGCCGACGATGCTCGCGGTTCCGGGCTGACGCGATAAAATCTCGGCGAGAACTTCACCGTGTCCTGCGAGGATACTTTTCACTCGGGAAAGAAAAGTGAGAAAAACAAACCGAACGAAAGATAAACGGGGGGAAAAAGTATCGGTATATACTCGGTAGGATGATAACACGGTTAGAGGAACCGACGGATGCGAGAGGGATGGCAGCGTAACGGGGTAGAGGGGGGAGGTGGAGGGATGATGGTTGTGAGTGATCGAGAAACGCGTCTTCCTCGTGGTAATTATTTGGCATAAAATTGCCTCCGGTGGGGCGAGAGGGGAGGGGAGTTTAGTTTTAGGTACGTGGAAGTCCTCGGTAGAATCGATGCTCGATGAGCTCTCACTCACACTCTCTCTCTCTCTCGCTCTCTCTCACACTCACTCTTTCTCACGCACACATACTCTTGTTACACACAGTGTGATCGACACCCACGCACTGCCGCCTTCGGGTAACGAGCCCCTCTCTATTTCAGTCCCGCGATACACAGCGGCACATCGTCCCGATGGACGTCATCGACACTGCTCCTTGCGCGACGCTTTTTTTTATTCTTCTTTTTTTTTCTGTTCCTTATCCACCTCCTCGGTTTTTGCGCCCTCTTTTCGTATTTTTGTTCGCGCGCTGTTTCAGCTCTGGGAGGAAAAACGTCGTCGTCGTTGTTAAACGATGATCCGTGACGAAACTTGGATACGAGATTGTGTATACGTATATACGCGTGTGTTCATGCGTTTGCGTGTATATTCGTACGTATACGTAGATGTGGGATGGGTGTGTGTGTACGTGTGTATATATATCTACACACAAGTGTATACGTATATATCGTTCTCACGATATATAAGGCCGCGAAGATTTTTCACGGGCCCGCGAGCACACGGGAGCTCTATCCGACTAGCGGTGTTCCCGATGCAGGGAGAAAAAGGGAAAAAAGAAACGGTCTAATATACGGAGTCGTCGTCGGGCCGAAGAACATGTGTTTTAACGTTGGCCCCGTGTGAGAGGTTCGCGCGTCGTCGCCGGCGACACTATATATCTCGTATACGCGAAGCAATATAATCATCGAGAAACTCTCGGTTGGAACCACCGTGGCGTATATGGGACCACACACACGCGTACGGCTTGCGAATTTTCCTTCAAACCCACACTGACCCGATCTTACAAAAACAAACGAAACAAAACAAAACAAAAAACAAGATATATATTTTTCTCTCTCTCTCTCTCGCGCGCGCGCTCCTCGCGTTCGGATCGTGTTATAGTTGGCGAGAGTCCCCTCTCCGCCGTCCCACGACACACACTACGGGCGGTTCGTTGTCCGCTCCGTTCCTCTCATTTTTTCTCGCGGTGCCGCTCAGCCGCCGTTTCGACTTTCCACGGGGTCGATTCACGACGTATACAGGCGCGAGCCCGCCTACCCCGAAACATCGTTATCTCTCGCTCCATTCCAGCATTCTGCGCACTTCTTCGCGCATAGGGCCCACGATTTTTGTCCGGTACGATTGTTCCGATTTATTCGTTTCACTGGGCACTCGTGGTATTTCCACTTCGTAAAGAGATTCTTTCTTAGAAAAATATCTATCGTATGATAAACCGTAAGAAACGCGGGACTGCGTGACGTACGGAGAGCATAGAGTAGATTTATACCTGTGGAACTACAACTTCACCACCAATCGTCGAGACGCGATCTTACAACCGCGTATTTTCGAACGCCTAACGGACGAATCGCGAGACCGCGCTTCTTTACCCTGAAGTTGGAGAATTCACTCGAGTTAAAAGATACTCCGTGCCAGCCATGAGGAAATTGACTGCTCGTTTTTTTTTAGTTCGCTGGCAGCGATGCGTGATGTTTCGAAGATTCGTCAGTTTTTGTCCCGTTACCGCGTAAACGAACGAACGAGTGCGGAACGAAACTAGAAGTTACTAGGAATACGCGCGGGAAACTACTTCAAGATTGTCGTCGGACACATGAAAGCCCTGTGGCATTCCGCTTTTACCGACACATCGCGAACATGAATTACGATTTTTTAAAAATTATACTTGATTTTCATTTTTTCTAGAGTTTATAGATTTTTATAGAGATCGATGATGAGATGATTTGAGCGTGGAGGGTTTGTCTCCGAGCTCAAAAATAAAATTGATTTCAAAGTAAATTTTATCTAGATTTATCATGCGAGTACTCTATTCTGCAGATTTATCGCGGCGTCATCTTGATTAGTTGATGGTACACTATAGAACGCGCGCCCTCGTACGCTTTAGTTCACTAGCTAGAAGCAAAGTCATCATTCTTAAATAATTCTTTCTAATTATCGGCCAAGTGCCTTTTTCTTTTTTCCAATCGATGCAGCGTAATCAACTCTATCATATATTCCAAATTGATGGAAAATTAGACGAGTTGATAATTTTTACATACATCCTTAAAGTTATTCTTCTCCGAAATCGAAAGGGCACCTGAAAAAACTGAGTATACATATATATATCGCCAACTTCGTACGTGGGAACTCTTTGAAAAATGGCGGTCAGAAGAATGAAAATTTACCATGATTCACAGAATTATTTATTTATAACGATGGTGAAACGCGTTCTTTCGGGTAACCGAAGAAAAAAAGCTGAAACTTCTCATTTATTCGTCTTCTACAACCGGTTCTTTGATCTTCTTCCAAATCACCCCCTTAGCTTCGGGATATTTGTCGGTTAGGAAGCTACGCAGTTCGCCGTGTTCCGCGTACATACGAAGCCTAACTTCGTCTTTGTTCCTGAGATACACTTGTTTCCTTTGTCTAATCGTCCAGGAGTAATGTTTCGTGTAAAAAGGAGGGAATTTCTTCTTCTTCAGTACGACTCTGCCACCCATTACGTATTGCGTGAAGTCCATTACTTCGGTAGACTTAATCTCTTCGTTCTTTCGTACGTACGATGGCGATGCGATCACATTTGGATACATATCGTTTTCGCTCTTCATTTCAACCAAATGCAATTGTTTTTCCTCGGCCAATTGTTCCATTGATTTCTGTTGCAACAAACCAATGAAAAAAGCTTTTATTAAGTGTTGCACGTTGGTCGAGCCCTCGACTTTAGCGTGAAGATCCTTTATCCCGATGACTTCGCAACACGTTTTGATCGCACGATGACACACCAGACCGTAGCCCTCGTTTTTTTTGCTCACAAAGATTTTTGTTCTTCCGAATTGCGTGTAAAAGTCATGCAACACTGCGAAACAAAAATACAATAAAGTTTCCGTATTATTAATGTTTTCATATTATTTTTAGACCAGTATTATTTGTCCGTAAATTTCGATAGGGTATTCATGAATTCATATTTAATAACGATTTGCTGAAAAAGCAGAATGATCGATCCGACGGATTTAGTTCTATTGGTATTCCTCGTTTATCGTAGCAACAAAAAAAGTCGATTTTCCACGAATTTTTTTTACAGTTTCCTGTTTCGTTTCGTGCTAATAGTGTGAAGGAAAAAGGGAAATTACCCGTGTGCTCCTTGTATCTCGGGATATACATTAATTTTTGAGCGGCACGATTTTTCGCCATTTTCAGGGACGATTTGCCCTCCGGTGTCTTGCCGAAGGCGAAGCCAGCCAATCCGTTACCATTACCAGTCACAACGAGCGAACTGATACTTCTCTTTCTTCCCATGTTACTAGTCATGTGGCAAACTGTCTTGTACTCCAATATACGGCTGTCAAAACCTTCGAAGTTTTCTACGAAAAATAAACATAGCCTTCAGTTTGGTAAAGATGCATTATTCTTTTAATTTTTTTATTCTGGGTTTACAAATTTGCTTGTATTCGTGAAATTAGCAGTCGCTAAGTATTTCCAAGACGAGCGACTGAAGTCGCTATTAACACGAGTAATATCGAAATAGTAATAATGAAATTAACGTGAATCAATATTTAGACCGGTAATGATTTGAAAATTTAAATGAAAGGAAGAGGATTTCGCCTGCACACTTACCTTCTCCGACTGGATCCGGAGGGCCCAGTTTACGCCCTCCTGGTTTACCGCCAGACCAGCCACGCTCCAAAGGTGTCAATTTAACTCTCTTTCCGCTCTTCATAGAATCTCTGAGCTTCGCCAATGTGGCTTCTCTGTTCGGATTTTCAGGCAATTCCTTCATTTGAACGAGTTCTCTGCCACGCAGTACCGGTTGGGACAGGCCTGGCCATACCATGTTGTACTTGCCAACTCCGATCACTTGGCCACGATTTAGATTCTTAATGATCTTTTTACTAACGGTTCTTCCTCTGCCTCTCTTTCGCCCGGCATTACTCACACTGCTGACACCCTTCCATAAGCTGCTAGCTGGTACTGTTCCCAAATATAATTGCCGGTGCGTTACTTATATGATATATACACTGATAGGCGTGAAATGCAGCACCGGAGAAGATATCGAGTAGAATATCTGTATTTTATAATTATGCAACGAATAATCGTGAAAAGTTTCTTCCAAATAAAAAAACATCCATAAAAATCATAATTTTAGTAAAATGATCAGTATCGTGACAGGTGTTGCATACAGAACAGAAATTATCTAAAAATGCACCCAATTTTTATTGCCGTGATAGGATTTCTGAAGACTTTCTTGAGATGAAATTATTTCCACATATCTTAGATAAATTGTCAGTAATTATCAAAATTGTTTTTCTAATCAATGATGGTACTTTTTTAAACATAACTTTGAACTTTCGTAATTATTAAAAACTTAGAGAACAGTTTGGTCATGTAAAAATTTTTTATAGAATATTAAAATGGACTTGAAGTTCGCATCGTTGTGACGCACCGAAATTTTTTTCTCATTTTTCATTTCCTCAAATCCTATTATTTGGTGCAGAATTTTTTTTTCAGATATGAATTCTAGGTTATCACAATAAAGATTTGTATAATTATTGAGGTATTTTAATTACGATGAGAGTGAAAAAGAAATCGAGAAATAACAAAATTTTCTTATCACCTTGGTTAACAGATTCTTTATTGTATATTCTAATAAAAATGTATTTTAATAGAGAAAAACACTCGACAAGATCTTGTTTTTTGCATACATAATACTGACTGTCATTCGAATATATCATCGGAACAAATATCGCAAATAGACCTGTGTGCGAAGCTCTTGTTGAATGCTGCGCGGCTGCATACGAATTTAAAAAAAACAAATAGTTGGAACTTGTATTTGAACTCAATTTTGATCATTCTAAATACCAGAAGATGCGTCACAATTTCTGCTTTCTGAAATAAGCGTAGCGAAAACGGCGCAGCAGAGATAATGATAGTACCGATAATGACGATATTAATTGGAATGGAAGCAATAAATGAATCCAAGCACCGACGAGTAAATACGTTTAGAAAAAGAACTTTACGTTTGTCGAAGAAAGCGGTGTTTCTGACCGAACATAACAACGGCTCGGGTAACTTGACAGAGTCAACGAGGCGATTCTGCGATCCGTTTTGTAGCAATCCTGCAATATACAAACTCTATCAAAATGGTCGTTCGTGAGGTTATACCCGTGTTTTGCGGTAATATCGTTTATGAACGCATCGTTAGAAAATCTTTTTGAATAAGTGACACTACGCAAAATAATTGTATTACCAGTGTTCCAAACACGTGCGTTCTTGCAGGGTCTCATTAAAGCCCTGGAAAAACGTAATATTTGGAAAGCCATTATCGAAATGGCTTTTGAGGTTCAACACCGAATGCAGGATAGAGAACGATAATACATGACGATAACATCGATGTTCTGTTTCGTTCGGGTCGGTAAAGCGGGAATCTGTAAAACCTTTAAGGCACATCGTATAAAGGGGGTTGACGCGAGTTACGTTTTACCGACAGAAGATCTAGTAATTTCGTTCTATATTCAGTACGATTCCCCTAGGGTACTCCACGGCGTAACGTTACCGTAACGTACCGTAAAATAAAATGAGAATATAACCGCCTAGCACGCCGGGAAAACAAGCCAAGTCGTCACGACAATCGCAAAGTCGAGAATCGATTCGTACAATCGATTCGTACAATCGATTTGCCGTTCTCACAGGGGTGAAAGTTTCGGCGAGTGATAATGTGATAACTTCGCAGCGTGTAGTCTGACGTTCCTACTGAAATATGGCGGATACGACTACGCCATGTTTCTCGTGATGTTCGCGCATTAGAAATTTTTTTGAGATTCGTTTATCGTATAAGCAAAATGGCTGATGGTGATACCTGTTTACTAAAGGAAGACGGATATCTTTATGTGAAAGCCAAATGCAAGAACATTATTTATCATCCTAATTTAAACGTTTTACTTATTACAACTGGCAGTGGTCAAGTGTACGTTTTCGATGTCAACTTCGGTGTTATACTGCAACGGAGTAGCCTGTCTGGTGAGTCAACTTCGTTAATACCGATCAATTTATCCGTTTAGCACCGACATAATATCGAGTATTGTTGCGAACGTTGACCTTGAAGGCACAACTATTCATCCGATGTAACAGAGTTCCGTAATCTTCCATTGTCAAGGTCGCTAATCTCCGAAACGTCAGGCGTGGGTCCCCTCGATGCCCCTCCCCTCCTTGCGACTTCACACAACCCTTTACCCACGCTCTTACGATCACATACAAATAAAATTGATCGATCCCGCGGCATTTGTTAAACAACCGGTCAGGATCCCATCGTTGAGTTTCACTAAGCATCAGTTCGATCCTTTTTTCTTCGCTTTTTTTAAATCAATGCTTCTATCGCCTATTTTCCCCTACCCCAACTCCATAAGTGTCCACCATCTTTCAGATGCTGAAGAATTCAGTTTTTCTTTTGTTATCGTCGTTTTTCGCGATCTTAGTGAACTTTCGGTTTTGTACGGATATCCGGATGTTGCAGTATTGCCATAGCCTTTTTTCCCTTCCTTTCAATTGACTGTCCTTTGTAGCTCAAAGAATATCGAGTATCTTACAAGTTTCCTTAGCGCGTGTGTTCAGTATCGAGCACATTGCAACAATGTATAACATTACATAGTTGAAAGAGGTTTCCGTTGATACATTCTGCTTCATATTTTAAGACAACCGATCTCTTATTGTAATACTCATTCAAAAGCCTCTAACGTTAATGATCGTTTATATTCAATAAGATCAACTTTAACGATGTTTTGTATTCATTCGTCGTTACAATCTTAAAGTTTGTCTTCATCTGTCCGTTTCTTATTTACTTACCTTTATGTGCCTTATTCATGAGGTTGAAGTTCGCAACGTTTCGACGCAACGAAAATCATTATTTTGTTATTTATCAATTTCTTTTTCGCTCTCATCGTTATTAAAATACCTTAATAATTATACAAATTTTTATTGCGATAACCTAGAATTCATATCTGAAAAAAAAAATTCTTCGCCAAATAATAGGATTTGAGGAAATAAAAAATGAGAAAAGAAATTTCGTTGCGTCGCAACGATGCAAACTTCGAGTCTATCCTTACGTGCGTTCGTGCGCTTATCTACTTACTACTTCATGTGTCAGGCAAATCGGATGGAAAGCTGCAAGGAGTTTATTTGGCCGAGGGTGTGGACAAAGTTTTATATACGGATGGACGGGGGATAGGTGTACGCAGTGACTACAATGGGGTCCTCCTCCTGGATACCATACTGCAGACGCCGGTATCGCGAGGAGAAGACATCATTAAACTCGAGATTCTCCTATCCGAGGCCATACTGCTCAATCAGTGCTTGCGATTAGTCAGCGTACCCGGCGTCGAACACGTCAAAGAGGTTTTGCAGGAATTGTCGAGCCAAATTCACACCGCCCAGGGCATGCAAAAAAAGGGCGTAAAGGCCCAGAAGGTGGGTGAAAAGTACAATGTAGTAATCTCGAAAAGTAGACAAAGGATTCTAATTACTCATCAGTTGTATACAAATTTCTTCTGTATATGATGCAATAAATTTTCATTCGAACTATTATCATTGAATATTTTACACAGAGATTATAGGGCTACAGGGTCTATACTGCAATATAACTAGCGCATATTTGTATTGGTTTTTATTTCGAATTTGGGTTCAGCTTTTAGGAAATTCCAATTTTAACTTTCACCCACGTTAGTATATGCTGCGGATCGTTGATTCGACTGCAGAATACATAGGAAACATATTTTCCTGGGCAGACTTAATAAATTCGCTGTTTTTTTTCCATTCTATTACACAGTGGAATACGATATGTCTGAAATTGCCACACGCAGCACTGAAGCTCGTCTGTTCAGGCTTAGTCGCCGAATTGAAGAAGCAAAACAAGCACATACCAGCTCTGCCTATAGCATCTGCCATAAACGAACGACTAAACGGCCTACTACGCGGCCTGACCTTCGAGGGTGGCCCGGCGGATCGAGCTCTCATGTTCAGCGAAGCGGCGCGTCGCGAGACTTTTTCGACGTGGCCCCACATGAACTACAAGTAAATCTCCTGTTGCCTATATTATTTTAAAAAGGGAAAAGAAAAAAAAAGGGCTTTATATCGCACGTTCGTAAATATCTTCAATGAGCCTCGAAAATCTTTTTTTCTCGTCTTTTTTTTCTTTTTTTTCTTTTCTCGATCAGATGGGCTTTGCCGGGACAAATGGCTCAGGCTGGATTCTATCACGAGCCAAACGCAACCGCAAACGACCGGGCGATGTGCTTCACGTGCAACGTTTGCCTCGTTTGCTGGGAACCCACCGACGAGCCTTGGTCCGAGCACGAACGTCATTTGCCAACGTGTCCCTTCGTCAAGGGCGAACACACGCAAAACGTGCCACTCTCCGTCACACTCGCAACCGCGCCTGCACGAGAATCGAGCGAGCCGGTCGATGTTATCGGCACGACAAATGTACCTGGGCTCGTTGCCACTGCGTCGCACAAGGGCCTCGTTACCGTATGGAATATTAGTAACCAGTTGAAGGTATGCCTGACAAAAAAAAACATCCATACTTCCGTTATTGTTTCAACCAAACTGTCTCGATCAAAGGGTTATTCAGATCGATAAAAATAGAGAATTGGATACAGTACCGGTCGAAGAATCGCGGATTGAGTTTTCATTGTTGATGAGCACAGTGAACATGTCGATAAGAGAACTTTTATTGGAGTTGGTCACGTCGGAAGAAAATTTCGTATCCCGTAACGTTTATCGGTAAAAATCGAATCTTTTCAATAAAACTAAAATTCATGAAACGGTCAATAACTATTTTTTATCCGACGAGGAAAAAATGTAAAACCATCGATGAGAGAGACATTCAGCGAAAACTTGCACGTTTTGATGATTACTGTAAAATATTTGGTTTAGCACAAGAGAGGAAAACTTATTGTTCTTTTTCTTCTCATTGAGTGAAAAACACCTTCATTTTTAAACTACATAACTGTTCAGTTTTCTAAGTTAAACAAAAAAATCTGAGAACAACTTTTTTTCTCGTTAACAGAGTGAAGTGTCATTTTGCGTGGCGTCGCGGAGTCAAGAGGCGAACAACAAAGAGTCGATTGAGTTTTTCGCCGCGAGGAATTTGAGTTCGGCATTCCTGTCGAATTTGAGTGGCGAGAGTGATCCCTTGGTCGAGTATGAGGCACCGACTTCGCAGACGGTAAAGCTGACAGCATTAGGATTGGTGCGAGGTCCGAAGTCACAATTGGACGAGGGGAAAACGAGCTCGGGGTCAACAATCGCGCAATCGACGATGATCGGGTCGGAAACGTCGGAATCGAAGATAAGGCCGTGTTTGGTGTGCGGTCTGACGTTAACGTCGAGCAATTCGTCGAATCTCCGAACGCTGGAGAATGTATGGGCGGCATCGACGGATCTTGCCCCGTCCTCGTCTCTCGTTCGCGCGATGAACAGTGTTAACAGTGCCGCCAGTGATAGTTTAGACATAATGAAGGTAGCCGGTGACAGATCGAATGTCGTTAAAAATCATTATTTAGTACTTTACGATTTTCATCACAAAGCACCGAGTCCGCAAACGAGCAAAGAGGAGAGCGCTAGTAAAGCGAGTAAAACGAAGAAAACAATGTCGGGCACGGGTACGACAGCGAGCTCGAATGGCGGACGCCAGGAGAGTCTCTATCAGGACATGTACATGAGTAAATTTTTGTACGAGGTACCTGTTATCGAGAACGTCGATTGTGAGATGGTCAGTGGTACGCATTTCGATGGTATTTTTCAAACGGCCACCCTGCCGACATCTTCGACGAACAGCCTCTATCATTCGACCTCGTTCGGCATGCCTCAGAGTCCTTTCGACACAAACTTCAATCCGATCAATGCAACCGAGCAATTCCCTTCGACATCCGAGATATCCGCGATGAATAAAAAAACCCTGGATCGAACGAAAAGTACGAAGAACGATTTGGTTGTTTCGCAGAGCGTGTGTATCGAAGCGCCTCCAGCGGTGAGAATATCGTACATCGGTACAACCAAGGATGGCAGACATTTGTACGTTTGTCTCGTCGCGGACGGTGACCGTGAAAGCGCGGAATATTCTACGAATACGACGACATCGACCATGCAAGCGTCGATGACGACAACGACGACGGCGACGTCCACAACGACGACGACAACGACGACGACAACGACGACGACGAGCACGACAATGAACGTCAATCAGATGGACGTCGACGAGGAAAGCGAGATATTCTCTTCGAAGACCCTCGAGAGAATGTATTGGGATCAGAACGGGGCAAGCCTTGATGCTAAATTAATAAATGGCAAGATACACAACGCGGAAGAGGAGGAGGAGGAGGAGGAGGTGGCGGCAGCCACCGCGACCTCAACCCGCGCCATATTGCTCGTTTACGCTCTCGATTTTACCGGCAAAGTCGTAAAGGTTGTTCCGGAACCGGTTGTCAGACGTGACTTTCCCGCTTCACAAGCGCCTCTCGAGCATGTCTTTTTGCCGCTTCAAGAAAAACACAGAACTACGATCGCGTGCGACGATACGGCTGGTATCCAAGTCTCCCAGGAGCCCAAGGGTCGAGTATGTCTCGTGTGCAAAGACGGAGTTGTGAGGATACTGAATCTCGCGACATTGAAGATCTTGACAGAAGTGCGACCAAACGAGCGGACTCTGAAGTACGTCTCAGCCGCTTATTGCAACGGCCTCGAGAGGCTCTGCGTTTGTTCGAGCGATGGCGATTTGAACTTCTTCCGTACGAGCGAGGAGGACGACTTTACCGAAGAAAAAGACGACGCGGACGACGTTAACATGATCACCGAAGGGTCGAGTTCCATGGTGAATCCAGCGGCTGAGGTACCCGGTACCTCGAGCTCGTCGGCTCCCTATCAAGAACCCATACTCGCTCACAGGCCGAATCTCACGTACAACGACCTACGCGATATTTACGAACTCACGAGATTCGATCGACATTCCCCGGCTTATGGGGCTACCGTACCCTCCTGCTGGAACGAAATGATGCAAGCCCAACGACAACGCCGACATCCCCAACATCTTCATCAATCCGAAGATCAACATCACACGCGCACTTGGCGATTGCAAAACGACATGACCACCTGGGACGAACATATATTCGAATTAACGTTGCCCCGATCCGCTGCTGGCTGTGTCGGACACGTCGATGTTAGATTCATACTTCATTGGCCCTGTCTTGAAATACCTATCATACAAGTCACTCTTCTCAAGCAAAAAATGGCCGGTCTTGGTCATCACAAATCACCGCTAACACCCGTCGACGATAGAATCGATTTTAGCCTCGAAGACGAGGAAAACGGTGAGAATCCGGTTATAAGCGAGGAATATCAACGCCAGCATAACACCGAGATTCTTTGCGGACCTATAAATCTTCAACGATGCACTGATTTGTCCGATCATTCCGGCTGCGTAACCCTCACAAGCCCGAAACTCTTTAGTACCAAAGCTCGGACACTTCTCGTTCATATCAAAGCGCTCGCCGACCCCGTCAAGGACACCGTAAGTTACTACGATTTTGACCTGCGTGTCTCATTAAACAATTTCGTAGTGGGAATTTATTATCATCGCTAGAGTGTTCGAAATTTCTGACAAAACTTTCGCTTCAAATACGTAAATTTGCCTTACATTAAAAAATGGTGAGGACAGTTAGGGGTCACCATTCGCTATGACAAAGTTTTGTTCCTTAAGGGGTCTGGCTACCTTGGTCGATCGAAAAATCGGTTTTAAAAAAAAACTCGAAAGTATGGTTCGGAATTTTTTTTTTTCACAACGTCGGAAAGAGCTTTGAGAATAACGTTAATACATTTCCGTTTACGAACTTATTACGTTTCTGTAAATTTTCTATATCTAGAGATTCTTTGTCTGCTAAAATGCTTGATTATAGTGCTCTTTTTTGCATTTTTCAACAGGCAACGTCAAAGTCAAAAGTCAATTTGTTGGAAACGAAGCCACCGATTTTAAAGAAACTGAGGATAGACGAGGCCGGACCACTGTTGCCAGGTGCAACCGTCGAAAGACTGGCCGCCAGTGCGAATAAAAAGTTGGAGGCGTACATAGGATGCGATTGGATACACGAGCTCTCAATAACCGTTAGATCGGTTCAATCCACGAATATTCCAAACGAGAGATTGCAAAGATGTGCAATGCTAGAATCAACATTGTTCATAGAGAATTTGCTCAAAGTGGCTTGCCTGCAGGGATCTGATAAGTGAGTAAAATCGGTTGTTCTTTATCAAGGGTAATCGTCACTCACGTTTGGTTAAAAAATGGAAAGTATTATCCACCATATGGATTCCCTAATATTGTGAGGTCGCTGGTTGCGGAAGTTTAAAATATTTCTTTCTTCGATTCTTCTTCATCGACGATTCGTCGTGAGATGTTGCTACGCGATCAATCAGCACATAGTGAAACGAATAATTTGCAGATTTGACTCTCTCGTTACAGAACTCTCGTGGCGCAGTCGTTGGCATTGGACATTCTAATATGGGTGGTGGCGATCAGATTAACGAGACTCCGCGTAGGTCAGAATACAACAGAAACGAAGGCCATGCAGCTGGACACGGTTCGTTGTGTTCAAGGGCGGTTGAATCCTCTATTGCGCACGTGTCTTCTTCACGCCGGGCGCAGTGTCGCTCATAAATGTGTCAAACTGATAATTCTCTGTAGCGAGTACGTATAACTTCGCGAGGAAATCGAGTGGAAAATGGAAGCAAGAAAAGTTCGTTTTTTGGAAAATTTATGATATTATTTTACAGAGGTCTTCACAACACGGACGATCCAGCTCCTCATTCCTTCGACGAGGCCGTACTCGCGGTCCTCGTTGCATTGCTGCCTTCGATCGTGAGTGTACAATGGGCCGGGTCCTTGCGCTGGCTCGCTCTACTCATCACCCGATTGTTACCGTTGGACCGTAATCATGCCGTTGCCCAACAATGCGTCGCCATCGTTCAGCAAATATCGGCCGAAATGTCGAATCGCGTCAATCCCTACCATTTGTTGTTGGCAACGAGGTAAATTAAACAAAAAAAGGTGTTAGAACTCCTTACGGCCAAGAAGAAATTTTTTAATGGTCATTCGAAATAAAAAATTGACAGATCACGACCGAAAAAGGTCTATTGTGCAAGATAGTATTTGAAAGATAAATCTCGATTGTTTTTTTTTTTTGTCAATTTTTTATTATTTCTGTTACTCAGTAGGTCGTATCATTTATTTTTGAAATTTTCTTATAGTCGAATATTATTTTTGTGGGACTTTGCAATAGATATTTTTCTTAGGGGTGAATTTCTCGAATTTTTCTTGCCCAGCAAATGCAGCGTAAATCTTCGTTCCGCAAGCATTTTATAAAAAGCGATTTAAGGAATGGGCTAATCATAGCATATCAACGTGAATTCATACACTTGCAAATATACAATCATTTTCCTACAAAATTCGTACAAATATACTTTATACAAATATAAACAATAGTTCAACTTCAAGTAAACCGATTTTACGGTCTTCTTTTATCGCAGCAAATTTATCGTCATTTTAGTCGTTAAAATCCGTGGCTCCTCGTTTTTCACCACGGGATTCTCGTTGCAGATTCGGTTTGTACAATACGCCTTTCGAGACGGAGTTATTTGACATCGAGCCGCCAATGCCCCCAAAATCGAGTTCTATGCCGGTAACCTACGCGACGATACTGACCGGAGAACAGTCGTCGACTTCCGCCGGCACGACTACGAACAATACGTGCACGCAAGACATGATAGATTTACGCGACTTGTTGACCTTGCCGGCGTATTCGAGCGGTGAACTCATCGTGCCGAGTAAATTGAAGGCCCTCTGTACAAATCACAGCATGAAGGGTCTTCTCGAGGTAAATCAACAATTCACACAGCCAAGAATTTCGAAATATTTTTTATTGCAACGTGTACGATTCACGTCGCAGGTGGAGCCTCTTCACTTCACGTGTCACGCTGCTTCGGACGGTACGAAAATGGAGAAAATCGATTCGGGCACCAATGCCGGTAACATGGGAACAACGCTCTTTGACACCGGCGTAACAACGAACAACGTTATATCGGAATTCAAGACCGTACAGCATACCGCATACGTTAGTAAACTTTCCTACGTAAATTCAGTAAAAAAAAAAGAAAATTCTTTCTGCGTATGCCATATGTTTCTTTTTTCTACACTTCGTCAAACGGATGATTTTATTTGTTTTTCTTTCATATTTCTCATTTGTCGGTCGAGCAGGATTAGTTGATCCATGGTTAGTTCGGAGATCGGTTAACTTCTGTCCGGTCGATGTGAAACTTGCGTTTTTAGGGTTTCATTACTGGAACGAATCTAATTCTCCTTCGTTTCTCATACGTTACAGTATTCTGCCTCAAAGTTTATCCCCTCATCCTTTCTCGTCGTTTTGTTTAATCCGTCATAACTTCATTGATTGATTGTCTCTCGCTTGTGAGAGAACGCGAAACAAACGAATAACAAGGAATAATTTATCTCGTAATCCCGACGGCATGTTGTGATTGTGTATATTGTAGAACTTGGATGCTGGATCGCTTTTGCCAGATCTACAGGCTAAGTTCAAAGGGAAATTGAGCGATCTGCTTAGTCAGTGTACGGCAGAATTGGCTAAGAAACCAGCGGTTCAGCTCTCTATAACGCCCGACGATCAATCGGACAGTGATGAGCCGAACAATATGACGGGTGATAACCAGATTTGGCACAGCGAACAAAACGATACGTCTAATTCTCACGCGTTAGCGTCAGCCGTGACTAAAGAAAAATCATCGATAGCCAATATCGGTGCGGGCGCTCACAAAGTCGAGGACAACAGTGTTAAAAAGGTAGATTTTATCGTAGAAATGGAAAAGAGAAAAAAACGAAACGACAACGATAAACATCGATAGTCTCTTCTTTGTGCCTCTCTTGAGAATCTTTTTTTACTCTTGATCTTTGGGCCTTTCTGTCTCGTTACGTTTTAGGTGTATATCGAGCTTTGTTCGTTCGTGCGTAGGTGTATCAATGTCAACAATTACAAATACGTATATAGAACTCGCAGTAGTTGCTTCCCCTCCTATCCGTCCCCCACACTCATTCAAAACAATACTTTTCCCGCCTGATCATGTAGTATGTGGTATGTTTGCTCTTTACTTTTCTATTTCTAACATTATCAGGTCTGTTAGAACGCATACACTACCGGCGAGAGATATCAATACTCGTCTCGCATTTTCGATGAGGACGAGACTTATATACCGCAGTGAAAATAAAAACGTAAAGAAATTATCGCGATGCTTTTTCGAAAAATTGAGAAAAATTAACAAGTTGGATTATGTTGTCTTTGTTAATTGGATACGTTTGCCAGATGACTTTAAACATAATTTGTATTTTTTTTCCAGTTTTTTACACTAGCGTGTAAAAAGTCCTTCGTTAAATGGCAGTAGATAGTTCTTAGAGGAACTTACAAGTATCGACATTTATCTTTCATTTAGTTATGGATGTTTGATCAATTATTTGTTTCCCCAAGTTACAAATGCGGACTTGAATTTTGCGGGATCAAGTTTAATAAATGAGAGAATAAAATCATTGGTAATTCAAAAGAAATGTTTTTATGACTGCTGCTGGTCCAATAACTGCGAGAATAGTTTTGCTTTTCATCGATAGCGTATTTGCTACGTTAGATATGGTTTTCTTCGGTATTGCACTGGCGCACAAATCGACACGAATAACCGGTATTCAAAGCTTTAAACTCGAGAATGACGCTTCAAGCAGAATGTAAACAAGATTTTCTTTCGGGTTTTGTTTTTCGGTTCTTCCGCTGTATAGACTTAAGATTGCGGATTATTGTGAACTAAGAGACGAGCACGACAAGATCGAGACGAGTTTACGAGTTATTGCGATTGTCGGATGCGTTATCGTTGAATGGTTGTTATTTAATTGATTGCCCGACAATGTTTTGTAGCGAGAGGACGTGATGTTCCCGTGGGGAAGATTGCTGTGTTGGCCGCCGCAGCAAGCATTGGTCGTCGAACGTATGCACTCTGGGGCCCGAAGATTCGTTGTCCTCGATTTTGGCTCGCCGATATTGCTCACCGACCTTATGATACCCTCGTGCAGTGATCTCGTCTCGTTGTCGATAGACATTTGGACGAAGAACGAGGAGATCGACGGTACGCGTCTCGTTGTCGCTGGTGACATTGGAACGAAGCCTCTGGTCGTTAACGATCTTCAGCCTCCACCCGTTTGCCGTTATCTTAAGGTATTTTTTTATTGCACAATCTTTTCACAACATCAACAAAAAACTTTGGATTTTTATAGCGTTTGGAATTTGGAAAATGGAAAATATAGTTCTGGCAAATTCTGAAAAATCTTTCCTTCGGAAAAAGTTCATATCGAAAAAATGGCGCTTGATGTTTTTTTTTCTCACGTTGATAAAACCATTCCGATGCCTGTAAAATATAAACTATTAAATAGTTCGACTTGAGAATTAGCTACAACAGATTCGAAACACAGAATGTCTATAAACGAAAATCAAGGAAAAGCCATTTTTGAAAACGTTGGCCAAAGAGGCATGTGTGAAGAGGGCAAACTGGATAAATGCAACTCGAATTTATTGAAACGTTTTGTTGCTAGGGTTACGAATCAAGGATGATCATATTTTCATGCGAATTATTTCGACTGTATTTTCCAGATTACGACGATCGGTCGATACGGTATGTCCACCACGCGCTGCAGAATTCCATTGGGTATGTTTTACGGGCACATGGTTGGTCTCCCCGGAGAAGATTACTCTGAGCCTCATGGTTCGCAGACGAATACGATTGGGAATTCCGAGTCCACGTTACAAGCCACCATTGATACCCAGTGTAGCATCCTGTCAGCTCTAGCGGAGGATGTACAGTGCAGGTACTTTGACTCGCACCCAGCCAATTTGCGAAATCAAGACTTTACACATGTTTCCGTAAATCTGACGAATGCAACGACACAATATGATCAGTTTTAAGAAAATATGGTGTTAATTTTGCGCGTAAAATGATATATGTATACGAATTTAAATGTACAGATTTAGTTTGGCAACCGAACGACTGAAGACTCTTTTGGATCCGTTGTTGTGCACCGAAACACCGAATGTTATGCACATGCAACATTATCTTAACCGAACCAAATCTCATGCCGAGAACAAAGAGCAGCCTTCCACTAAAATTCTGTCTACTTATCAGGCAAGTCTTTCTTTCTACCAATATAATAATACAATAGTCAATTTAATTTTCATTGGCCCATTTATATACGACAAAAAATCGGCATTTTTTAATATTCTTCGGTTAGAGCCCCTTCGGCTTTGTGAACATCAAATATTGATTGGAAATCGTTCTATTATTTCATAATGTTTACAAATCATTACTTTTAATTTTTACCGAATAGTTCGCCTGCCGACGTTTTTTTTTTTCGAACACAGAATAGAAGGAGTTTTAGGTGTCACTCAAGCTTTTTCCTCTTACGGGAAAGTGTAGAAAATACTTTAACACATGACTTGTTTTCCTCCAGGAGTGTATACTGTTCCAACATCAGTTGAACGTCGTTCGCGGTGTTTGGCGACGACTGGAATCCTGGAGAGGGTGCAAAGTTGTCCCCTCGGTCTCTTTGGCTAGTGCTTCGAGTGACAAACTTCGAGTCCTCGGTGAGACCCTTTTGGACATTCTCCTCTACACCATGTATGAAATTGGACCAGTGCCAAGCGTACGTATAAAAATATTTACTTCCCGAATGAATAAATAAGCTCAAAGTGTCGGTCGTTAAATATCACTGTTGATATTAATTAATAAAATTGATTTGATAAATTTGTTTTTTTTTTTTATTACAGTTACCGGTATCTCTCTGCGACGTTTTCACGCCTTCGATTTGTGAGGCTTTCTTCCACTCGGTGTGCGTCGTGACGCCGGCCCCGCGATTGCAATTACACGCCGCGGCGTTTCTCGCTCGAATGGCTGGACATCAGCCTTGGTGGGGCAACTTTTTGGCGAATACCCTCGTCAATTTGTACTCGACGTCTTCGACTTGTATCTTTCCACAAGACAGGTAACTAGACTACATGGAAACGCCCATGCGCTTTCCTTAAAAGTCCATGCGATCGCTTGAAATCGCTCAATATTTGGATTCAACGTTTTTTCAGATGTCAGAATGAACCTGAAATTTCGACATATAATTCAGTAAATCGATATCTAGAACTCAATAGTGACATCACGAAAAACTAGCCTGAATAGAAAGATGCCAAAAATTCTGATCTGAGCTTTGGTCAAGTGGAGAATTTATCTGACCAGTTTGTTGCTTTCGATGCCAAAATGGCATTTGATCAAGAAAATTCGATTTAGATGCAAAAAAACCAAAATCGTGAAAAACTAGTTTCGAATTTTATCACCCCAAGTATATTTAATGGTTATCATATTACTA
Source organism: Ophioninae sp. B BG-2022a (assembly GCA_030522765.1). NCBI lineage: Eukaryota > Metazoa > Arthropoda > Insecta > Hymenoptera > Ichneumonidae > Ophioninae sp. B BG-2022a. The sequence goes on from JAPYZJ010001720.1 coordinate 26,910, forward strand.
TGATACTTGATTCGTTTTTTTTCTGCTCTAACTTGTTGACATTCATTAATCGGCGTTTTTTTTCAAACCATCGCTATTTTCCGACAGAGCTAGACGCTGTACCAGTCTAGCATCACCTCATTATCGGCTATTTTTTAGGGTGTTCATATTGCTAACATTCCTGGGTCGCAAATCACTGATCGCCGGAGCTAATAAATCCTCGGTAGTCGACGCGATGGTTCGCACGCTCGGCAGACTGCTGGCCCCTATATTAAACGACCAAACGTCATCCGCATCGAACAGCCTCGACACAACCCTAATTGGCTGGGTCTTGTTGTTCCTGTCTGTTTGCTTGGACACGACGGCACAACAATTACCGTGTCTCGAGGACAATTCGGAGAAAAGCAAGGAGCAAGGTACCTCCACTATTCCTTCTTCCTGCTGATTAACTGATAAAGCTTTATTTTCAAGTTTGATATTTGTCGCCAAAATGCAAGAAAATTTATTAGTTATTCGTTCGTTGATGATCCGATTTATTCAGGTGTAGCGTCCCGATGGGAATTTCTCCAGGGTGAATCGGCGATGCAAAGGAAGTATGTGAGCACCAGTCGTTACTCCGCTTCGCGCAGTTATCGTCGAAAGCTGCAGAAGAGACTGATGCATCACAAACAGCAGCTGCAGGACCTCGAACAAGCAAAAAAGGTCTTCCAAACGTCGTCGCAGGCTCAGGTGCGTTTTCATTATTGTTTAATCCATTCGCATCCAAGCGTGGAAGAATCCACGATCGGCAACTGAATCATCCGCGCTTGGATGCAAATGGGTTCCTTTGAAAACGAGCTTATCAATATTTTTTGCAGACTAAATTAAATCTAAATGTTCTAAATGATTTTTTATATGCAATGTTTCACGGACTCGTCGCATACGTTTTTACACAATGTTTGAAGAATCAATATCGTCAAGCGTTTGTACATCGCAACGATGGGTCAAAATTTTTTCGTGTTACACTCAACATAATGATGATATTGGCAGGCTTGGGGATCAACGCCTGCGCAGGTTTCAACGTTGTCCAATAAATTGGAAGCGGCGCTCAAGTCTCAAGAAAGATTCTTCAAGAAAACCCTCAAGCAGCACACGTCGAAACATTTCAAGGACATAATTAGCATAAGAAGAAACGAGGTGCATCTTCCACGTGGAAATCGCAGTCATCCTCAGTCCAGCTCTAGGTATTTGTTTCGTTCAATTTCGTTTTTGTTTTGTTCGAAACACGGTTCAAACGAAGCGTTTGAAGATTCGTTATTTTCACTACGTGTATGATACAATTTTTCAGTCGTCCGGAGTCTCTCGAAATCGATCTCGATTGTATGGCGAATCTGTCACACCAGCACGTTTTACCGGTTGCGCGAGGCTTGGTAGCTTTGATATTGAACAACGCGGCAAACGTCGACATGTTTTTGTTAGCGTGCAAGGTAATTCATCACTCAAACACGAAAACATTTTTTTTTCCACGAAAATCATTGTCTCTCTTAAATAATCTTTGATAAAAAATGCGCTACCATTTTTCTTGAATTTCAAACGATCGGAGTACGTTATTACGTAATTTTCTTGACCGATCAAATGATTTTTTTTTCGTAATGACGTGTTGATTTTTGTTTTCACCCTGTGTGCGCTTAGGTAGTGGCTAGGCTAGTTGTATCTACGAGGCCCGCGATTAGCTTGGGCGAGCTTATGACCGAAGAACAGCTCGTAAGGTTAGTCAAACTAGCCACCGGAATTTCCGATTCCGCATGGTCGTCGCACGCGGTCGCGTGCCTGCTACAAGATCTTCTAGAAGGTAACATCACTATTCATTTTCATAAAGATTCTTTCAATTATTCACAAGTTTTGAATTTCTACATTTCCGAACTTTGAATATCCACAAGATATGAAAGATTTTTTTTATAGCGCAACTTCATCAGTTGATGAATATTGATGACTACAGTTGATGAATATTGTTCAGTTGATGAATATTGTTGACTACAAAAATATCATTGGCAATTTCTGGCAGGTGGTCGACTGTTCCCACGGTCGTTCCAGAGCCAAGACGGCAATCAATCCGAAGAAGTATTCGAACCACTCGGTGCCGAAGGCGGGCGAATGGGCGATGACGATCTCGCCGCAATGGCAGGGACCAGTGGTGGTGCGTCAACGGCTCTTGGGAACGACGAGGGTTTCGCTGAAGGTGACGGCGACGAGGATACTCAGGACAGTATAATTCCGCCCCAGGCCACTGCGTCAGCTCCTAAAGCGGACTGCTTCAATCTACCATCAGTAGTGGAATCCGACGACAGCGAACTCGAGGACTTCCTCGACGACATACTCGAGCGTGGCAAAAATACATTGAAGAAGGGTACTGTTTCCAAATTGCCGACGGCTGCTACATCAGGGTACGTTATTCGATTACAAACGACTGAATTATTCGTTTGTCCTGATTTATCCATTTATTTCGTGAATGTACGATTAATTCAGCGTTTATAAACCCTCATTTTGTCTCTCCCAATACAAAGATTCACGGTATATTTCAGCAGTATTTCGTTGGCCATTGACGCAAGATTGGAGTATGGTATCGAGACGGGGGTTGAAATTTCATTGAGGAGACTCTCTACTCTCGGAGTGTACAATTTGCCGCTCAGTATAAACGCAACTTTACAGGTTAGCTCGATCAATCTCTTTATCTGTATACGCAGGTTTTTCAGAAATGGATACTATGCCAATAAAGTATTTGATTACGTAAAAAAAAGATTTTTTTGGGTATTTCGCAAATTTTCGTCACATTGTCGCGCTTCAATAAATTGTAGTGCTCTAATTAATCTCCTAGTTTATTTCTGATTTGGTGCCCGTCTACAAAGCCGGTAGCTCGACTGCCACAAATTTACGACTAATATTCATAATACCTCTTATTCGTTTAACATCTTTTATTGATTTTTGTAAAAGATACCAGTCGACGCGACACGCTCAACCCAACCATCTCCGCGAAGCTCCGCATGGTTGGAACGGAATCAGGATATGTGGAGTGCCCAGGACACACCATCGAGTCTCTCAATGCTGACTCGATGCTTCGACAAAATATTCACCGACCTCTTGCTACAGGTTCGTTACGATCGTCGACGGAATCCGAGTGATTTCGCACTGATCATACAATTTTCATATCTGATTAATTTTTTACTCGTTTCATTGCGTCGCAGCAAAATTCGAGTACGAGTTTGGAGCTGGTATTACAACTGTGGCTATCGTTAAACTTGGATGCCAGCATCGAGCAAACGAACTCGACGAGTCAATTCGATCCGTCATTGACACCCGTAATTCCTCTCAGTTCGGAAGCTATTTCAGGCCTCATTTCGGCATTGCTATGGTGCGTGAATTCGATCCTCGCATTTTAAACGATCTTCAAACTTTCATTTTTGTTGTTTATTACAATGAAGATATTCGGATTATGCACAGGCATCCGGCTGTATCCCTTCGAGCGTGGTGCCTGGCCTTGCAAACACTTACGCTTGCGAGTAACGAACCATTGCCCAGCGATCATGTTGATCCAAGTATAAGCACGCCCTTGGACGGATTGCTTGGTGGTATGGCGAGCTGCGTCGTTAAAGATCGCAACATAGGCCCTATGTTTCTCCGTCTCCTGTCCGGAAATGGTTTAAACGTTGAATCCCGTGATAAGCAGTATATGATGGTAAGCAGAACATAAAACTCCCTTTATTTTCACAAAACGAAAACCTAGTCGACTCAACGTGAATAAATCGACTAAAATACTTTGATAAATAACTTTCCATTGAAACGTCACCTGTACTAAAACATATATAGTATGAATTTAGTTGACTTATAACTATTTATAAGCTTAACTTACATCGAATACTAATATTTCCGGATGGGAAAAAAATAGGCCGGTCCGCGAGTAGCTCTCGCGCTTCAGGACTTTCTCGTGCGTTTGGAGACGCGCTGCGACGTCATATTGCCGGGAAGTTCACTAGGTAACGCCTTGAAGAAGCTTCTCCTGTGGGTTGTTTATCAGCTGGTACAACCGGGTGGTGCACTCGTGGCGAGACGCGGCCCCTTAGATGCCCAATGTATACTCATCACCTCTCTCATCAGTCTGAGCTTCACGAATACCGATCTCGGCACCGCAATGAGCATATCGGAATGCGTCGGCGTATTGGTCTCGACGTACATTCGAGGGGCAAGAGGTAATTTCGGGAACGTTTGCCTGGCAATTCTTTGGACCATTGGCTCTACGATACAACGTATGGTTCGCTCCTTGGAGGTCGGGGATAGTTTTTGAACCGGTCTTTTAGAAAATGGCTATGGGAAATGGGCGTGTGTAGACGTAAATGGGTAAAAAACCGCCCGCACGGTGAAGGCGTGTCAGTTGTGTTGCTTTTGTTTGCGTAATGAGCTTTTCGTTGATCAGTAGGTGCAGAGTGCGGCGGCATTCCCGACTCGTCGAATCAAACGAGTAACTTCGGCGGATTATTTTCCTGCGTTCTTGGCGGAGGATCGAAGCAAGGTCGGCCAACGTCCTGGGAAACTTTGGTTGTTGCTCTCATAAAACTCGTTTGCAGGCTCGTACAAACACCCTTGGCAAATGTGAGTCTCTCAACGCGTTTCGATGGAAATAAGAATACGTGATTATTTCTTTCAAATGTTAATTTCGTTGAAATGATTGAATGTAATCGGTAACACGATTTTCGCTTGCAGGCACGATTGCCATCTTCCGTTGATAGTACCGTTGACATGGAGCTCGGCGAAGCTTCCCTACGACCCGGTTCGAGTAACAGCGACGATCAAACGAAATTGAATACTTCGCAGACCGACGAGAGCAAAGTTGCTGAGCAGCAGACTTCTATGAGGCAACAACAAACGACGGCACCAAAACCTCGGTATCCTTGCGTCGCTGATACTGGTAATGAGATAATTAATCGAGCAATTGTCGCGATGCACCACGTATCGTTCAATCGTGAAAATAAGTGATATCTGATAAATTTGGTATTTCAGTTTTGCAACACGAACCTACGATGATGAGGTTGCTCGGAGCGTTAGGGTACAGTACGGGTTTCTGCTTCACGATGCTTTTCGACGGCGACGAGCTGGAGCTCCGCGATCCCGCTTCTATTCCCGATGCGACATTCGAGCTCCTTTCTACCCTCATGAAAAAAGCTACGAGTCCGCAACTCGTGTTGAATCCACTCTACCGTTATCTCGCTTCGTGTGAGTATATCATTCCGTTACCAGAAAGCCAATCATTCGTCTTCCGATAAAATTACACGATTGTCGGAGACAAACTGGAAAAAAATGGAATAAAATTTCAAAAGTCTCGTATTTTTATTCAGCGTGCGGCCAAAGTGATCCGGATCGTCAATTGGGCGTTATGCAATTATCAGAACCGTTGCTGTGGTACATTCTCAAAGTTCTTGATAATGAAGAAGCCGTCGCGATCTTCACAGCGATGGGTGGTGTTAAGGTTCTTTGTGAGAATCTTGTAAACAACGGAAGCATGAGCAGCGGTTTGTCATCACCGGGTGTTATAGCCTTGGTGATGCAACATCTTTCGAACGCTCCTAATCTCGCGGCGAGTGCATCTTCGAGCAGCAAGAAAACTATCAACAGTTTGGAATCCGGAAAAGACAATTTATTGAATTTCGCACCTCTCGGGACAGTGTCGTGGGTCAAACCGATGGTCGAGCCAGCCGACGTTCTCGTGCAAAGCTCTGCCCCCCACAGACGGGCAAGAACCGCCGCATGGTCGTATCAATTCTTCCCCGGTGAATTTTGGGTCGATTTAACGATCACCTTGCCCTGCGCGATATTGCTCAAGGAGGTTGAGCTACAGCCGCACTTGTCTTCGCTCGCCAGTACGTAATTTTTTTAAATGATGTAAAATCATATAAAATATTAAAATGATTAAAATTGATTTAAATTTGAAATTATCTAAAATAATTTTAAATGATCTAAAAACCTATGTATGGGCGAAGCAACGCTTCGTTTCTGTCCACATGACAATAGCATCGTTATTCATTTTGGACGTGAAATGATGCACAATGAAGATTTTCGTAATGGCGAGATCATTTTTTTTTCAAAAAATTCAAAAATTCTTTCATAGTTTTCAGTATCATGCGTTCATTTCGCTTTAAAATGAAAATAATACACGATGTTTACTTTGAGGAATAGAAAAAGGAGCTTTTTTCGGACCTTCGAATATGCAGTTAAAATAACAATTATCTTGTCAATCAATTGGGCCTTATAAAGAAAAAAAACTATTATTTGATCAGCTTGTCCGTCGGCGGTAGCGTTGGAAATTTCACGCGAGGGCAATTCCGATCTTACACCCGTGTGTCCACCGATGCCAACGGCGGGCCTCACCTCGATTCATCTGACCCTTTCGCAGCCGGAAGTAGCAACCTCGGTGCTCGTGCGTCTCTACAAACCACGCGATTGTATGAATATCAGCCTGAGTCAAATAAAGATACTCGGAACTACCGCTTTCGGCGAGATAAAAACGCACAACGAGACAATAGCTGAAGAACAGTTGACCAAGACGAGGTACGATAGCGATCGATTCGATTCCCGATTATTTCAGTGCGCGAGTAATTCGCGACGAAATAAATCGGAACGATTTGGCGAATGATCCTTTTTCGTTTCAGCTTTGGCTGGTTAAGGCTGGTTCATCAGTGTCTGTCTGTGAGCAATTTATCGAGCAACCTCGCTCATGACGTCCTCAGTTCAGCAGCCGGGGTCGACGGCCTCATCGAGGCTTGCTGCAGTCTTTTGCTTCTCCGCCCGCGATCTTTGTACACGCCGGATCTCGAGCGAGTGCTTCTTCAATTAGGCCTGCACTCCAGAGAGCTCGGTCTACAACTGATCAATTTGTTGCTTAACAATCGTTGTACGCCTCTCTTCCACGGTACGAATTTTTCGTCACGCTACTACACGTGCCATGATGAAATAACTTTGAAGAAAATTCATTCGTAAAAACAACAAAAACTTTTACCAGAACAAAAAAGTCAGCAATCTCAAACTTGTTTTTTTGAAAGTTACTACGTCAAATTTCCTGTGCTGGAGTTGTTTCCATTACTGAAACATCATTATTGTATTTTTTTGTTTCACGCGACAATTTTCTTTACGTTCCACCAAACTAACGATTTCTGCATTATCACGGTGAATAATTCAGGTACATCGACAAGCCGAAAATCATCAACGGCCCAGCTAGTCGTGGAACTTTTGCAACAACTGTGTTTGGCCCAAGATTCGAACACAGAGGCTCGCGTCTCGGCGGTGCTTTCGTGGCTTCGAACATCAGCCGAGAGTGCCCTGACCCGACCATCGAACACTCTCAACGTCGTTTGTCCACCTGCCGTTTATGTTCATTGCGTCGCTTCGATTATTTGGAAAGCTCACGAGCATCGAGACTTGTCGTATAATTTGGAAGCTCTGCTGCCCGATGAACTGTTCAAGTGAGAATTTTGATTATGTATATCTCACGTATAATCCAATTGTCTCGGATAATCGTCACTCCAATATCCCGATTTTTTTGTCGTTTCCGTAGCTCTCTTTACGAATGGACTCTAACTTTGAGAATGCATAGCGCGTTGAAACTCGCAATCGACGCTGCCCTTTGTTCGCTTTGTTACGTGAGGCCCTCGTTGTTCCCGTTGCTGTTGCAAAAAGTACGAATATTGGTGCCAAATTTGGCGACCGATCGTTCCGCTTCGATATCCGACGATCGTAAAGACAGCCAGGGACAAACGGACGATAGGAAGAGCGAGACTGATGCCGAGGAATGGTATTGTCGTCTCGTGCTACCGGAACACAAGAGATTGCAACTTACCGAGGGACAATTGCTTACGGTAGCCGCTGCTGCCAAATCGCCGACCGGTATTCAACAACTCATTGATTCGGGCTTGCCTAGTATGTTATCTGCAACTATCACGGGTAAGAGATCGTACGACATTGATAAAAATGATAATTGTAACCAATTGTTCTTTCCAATGCGAAATAAAAATATGAATCGAATTGACTGAATTTTCTCATAGAATTTTGCAAACTCGAGACATCAAAACGGTACGATGGAACATCGGACGATGACAGAATACCTACCATTTCCAACACCAGCATGACCGACAGTGATAAAGCCGGGGAAGCGGCTAATCAAACACGCAATAATATGGGTAATAAATTATATTTTCAATATGTTATCAAAGTCTCGTTTAACTTTCTTCTAATTTTCGCAAGTCACGTTTATTCGATAATTTTCTAGCTAGTTATTGAATGCTCATCCTCATTTTGTAATGACTAAAATTTTGGTATTTTCAACGTTGAAAAGCAATTGTAAACATTTTATGCGCTCGCCAAATGTAAGATTATTCAATCAGCCTTTTCTTTTTTTTTCTAATTCTCCAGGTGGTTTATGCATGACGGAACCCGACAGCATAGCGGTCGTATTGGAGTTCCTGTCGCTCATATGTTCCGAAGGAAGAATGCGCGATTGGCTAGGAAAGGAAGGACGTGACTTTTGGTTGCCCCTCGTTTCGTTGCTCAGCAATCGTCCCATCGAGAATCCTTCCGTACCGTCGCTCAGGTATCTTCTTCCGTTGATCGAACTTAAGCTATACTTAGCCGCGTACCCGATACTTGTAACTCGTCCATTTCAGAATGAACGTTGCATATAGCAGTCTGGAAAGCGCTATGATTAAATTCCTCTCGAGATGCTGCTGGTGCCATCCCAATAATCAGAAATTGCTTTCGGAACTCTTGACGAGCATTATACTGCAACAAAGAACTTCACCCAGTAAGTTCAAAGGGCATGTTTATTCAATAATGTGAAATTGTTCGAAGAAGAAACGTAGGAGAAAAATTTAAAAACTCGAAATTCGTAAAAGAAGAAACGCAAACAAAATACGTTCCTGAACGATACAAAATCTTTCTCTGCGAGGAATAAAAAAATAACTAAGTTGATAAATTTTCTCTTTTTAAAAAAAGACGTCAGGTATCTCCACGGAATATCCGGCTTCACGAGACGATTGATCTTGCAATTATTGCTGGAGGGAGAGAAGGTATTAGTTTCGGTGACATCAGAGACTCCAATGACAGCGGCCAACAATACACTTAATCATACTACACCGTCAATGCCACCACATCCTGCTGATCCTCACGGCCATTATCATCATCTGCTTTACATGTCAACGCAGTCATCGGTGGCCGATATACTGCAACAGGTTTCCGGTGAGTTCGCCGTTTTAGCCATGAGAACGAAAAAGACAGAAATATCGTCGCAATTCGCGCAGATCAAGATGGGCTCGTTTGATTATTTCTTTCTAATCTACGGTTTGTCTTTATTTCGTCCTTGTCCAAACTTCTCTGTACGACGTACCAAAATAATTGAATTAAGTGGACGAGTGAGTGAGTGAGTGGCTGTAAACAACTCTGGCGGCCGTTTCTGCAGCTGAAGATTTGCGGTTACAATTGTGGCGTATAAAGCGGAAGGAATATATGATCGTAAAAGTCCGCAAAGCGGATATAAGGTTATGGGAAATAACACGGCATAGGCACAACACATATAAATTTAATGATAATCAAACCTCGCGATCCGATCCCTCCAGAATCAGCTCCATTCGTCGCGTTTCATTCTGACATTTTCATTTCATTTCAACCACTGAATTTTGCGTTCAGAAACATGCTACGTCGATTAAAGTCTGCTGAAGCGAAAAGCAAATCACAAGAATTTGGATTTGGACATTGAAGATATATAGGAAATACGGTCGACCAATGATTGTCAAAAATAATTACCGAGCTCATCCACTGCACGTAAAACCTGTGCGATCGCGAAATTAGGAAACGGCGAGAAAACACTCGCAAAAGTTGGTCAGTCGGCTTTTAACACGAGGATAACGCAATATGATTGCGGAAAGAGAGAGAGGAAGGCTCGTTAATATCGAAATCCTGTGGAACGAAGTAGTGGATGCGCGGAGGTCTGGAAAGGGAGTTGATGATCAATGATAGTTAACACAAAGATTACCCTCCGTGCGTATGGTAATATACAGGTACTTGGCTCCTTTCGCGACTGTCTAATTCCGGTAAGGGGAACGATACAAGCGCGAGCGTCACACCGAGTGGCCGACGGGACGCTTGGGAAACGGGGACCGCACTGATGGCCGATACGTTGAGCGTTGCAGCAGGAAATACGGCCAAGGATAAGCGAGCTAAGGAAGCCTCGAATAGATCACAGGCTCGAGGGCCAACATTAAGAAAAGCCCGTTTGAATTTGGGTACGGCAAAAAACAAACACAACAACAATCACAATCAAGTCCCATCAATATATATATATATATATATATTGTTTCTCCGATTGAATACAATATTTAATCTGTATGTGTGCTATGTTTTTTTGTCCACGCGCAATCGACGCCCGACGTCACTCGGCCCGTGGCGATCATTTTGTGCGAACGTAGTCCCCCCTTCCCCTTTCTCTTCTCGAATTACTGTTTTACTGTTACTGTATAAAGAAAATTTCACGAATGAGCGAATGCACATCGACGTCCATCAGCTGCAATTGTACAACTTTTGAAGTCGAACCTTGGTATTTTCCTTTCGTCGTAGACGCAACGCCGGGCACATCGAAAAGTTCCAATAGCGCACAACCGATTTCGAGCAATTCCGGAAATCAGCAGTATTTGACACATACTTCACCGCCCAATCTGCCTCTACCGCCACAATTGACCATCGCCCAATTACTCGCCATTGCCGAGGACAATGGAGCGTCTCTCTCTGATCCTATTCTTCATCTCACCCTCAAGGAACACAACAAAGACTCCAAGGGTATGTATCAGACGGAATATTCTTCCGTGGGCTTAGCCTCGAAATAATTGTTATATTTAGACGTTTAGTGTCATATCGCAGGCCCATGACGATGTATTTTTATACTTTGAAGTTAAAACCACAATTTGGTTCGCATTGAACTCTCCATTTCTAGAGAAAAATGTCGAAAAAATGTTCTAGAAAGGTTTTTCGCATTTTCTCAGTCTAATTTTGCACTTTCGGCAAAAACTCGGGCATATTCGTAATCAGCGGAAAATTTCTGATTAAATGGACCCTTTTAAGAGTTTAAAAACGGAAAATAATATTTTTCGACTTTCCCGGCCACTTTTCCAGAATCTCAGAAATCACGATATTTCAAAAGGTTGTAGAGTAGGCTTCTTCTATGCAATAGACATTCATTTGGTGGGTTTGGAAAAGGTTTTTGCCTGACTTAAATAATGGCGTTGGATTCGTATCGATATCTCGCATAGTTTTCCCGGAAAGTCCACTTGA
>JAPYZJ010001721.1:0-25362 GCA_030522765.1 Ophioninae sp. B BG-2022a
CAGCTTTCATAATAATACAAAAAAAGTGGTACTTAATGGGGGAAAATTTGCTAAAATCAGTCTTCAAAGACAGCAACGTGGAAAATCCTTAAAATTATGTAACTTATTAAAAAAAAAATTCCTAAGGCTAATTCACAATTAAAGAATGCTGGAAATCTATCGAGTTGGTTGGATAAGGACAGTTTTAAGTAAAAAGTTGAAAATTTAAGTCATAATTCACGGAACGAAAATTTTTTACTTTAGACCTACATTTTCATAACTTTCATCAAAGTTACGAAGCTGATTATTTTATGCACAAAAATGCAACTCATAAGAATTTAGTTACAAAAAAAAGACTCTGAAAAGTCTCTTGCTTTTTCTTTCAGAATTTTTTAGAACTGGTCATATCGAAATTATTCAATAAAACGAAAAAAAATCATAACTCCTAAACTACAAAAAATTGCATAACATACATGGGGGTGTTTCGGATACCCCACGACATGCCGGATCTAAATTTTTTTTTATGACGTCAATTAAACGGCCACCCTGTTTATATTTATATATCTATCATTCTACAAGTATACAATTTTCTAACCTTAAAATCTGCGTTCGATTATTATTATTATTGCTATTGTTGTTGTTATTATTAAAATTCATGTTTAATAACCAGACATGTTGATAGCAAACAGTAAATGCATATATCGTGTGTTTAAATATATCTCGTTCCCAAGTATATCCCATGGGTACATAATTCATATTTGATAGTCATATAAAACGCGAAATATCCCGCCAGTCCCAATAAAAACGTTGCAACAATAAGATCTTATTGCAATTTAGTGGCTCGTTGCGATTGGCACTGATTGGCAAAGATGCCACGTCTGAGCTCTTCATCCGCACAACGGGCGCTTTCTATTTGTCGTAAATGCAGAAACGCGCGTGCGCACCTCCCAGCACCGCGTTGTAACGAAAGAGGGGAAGAAAAAGGAAAAAAAAAAAACATTCGACCTAACCTCTGATTCACGATTTCCGTCCCGAATGAATTTTGCCGAAAACGCGCAATCGTTGGCAACTCAAGAAAAGATTATTCCACTCGAAAATCGTGGCTAGCAACGATTTTCATAGAATTTTGAGTCAGCCACTTAGCGCGATCGTTTCTCTCCGAGAACGAGTCGTTTCGCGGAGTCGAATGACCGCCGTTATCGTTACCGGAAATAACGAGGGTAGTGTCGATCGGTGGGTTTCGTGCGCGATATATTTTGAAAAAATAATTGTCCATTTTGACCAGTTTCGAAAAGCGATGACTACTGCGAGTGATAACGGATGAAAATGCTGACGGAAAATCGAGTAGGCGGGTTTACCAATCGGACGAAGGGTACGCAATAGTTGGCGACGTGTCGTCAAAAGTGAGGTTAAGAACGCGATATGTGCCGTAACCTACGCGATGTCGCAGCGGTTGACCGAACACATTTTTTCTCCCTGTGTTTCTCTTTCTCTCTTTCTTTCTCTTCCAAAGTCAATTATTTTAATACGATCGCCCCTAATGATTTATTCGTTCCGAATTAATAAAGATTTTCCCCAGGCTTTGCTGTACCGAATCCGTTGGTATCTTTTCGGCGCCACCAGCGACTAGAATCGTCCCATGCGTGTTAAGTTGCGCAAAGAATAAGAAAAAAAACGTCAACCGCTGTTAGGAGACCTTGACCAAAATCTTGAAGCTATTCCGAAATAAATATTGTAGGAGAAGATAAAAGAAACACGAACTGTCGAAATTTATCATCACGCCAATAGCGATTGCTCTGCGAAGGTGACCGACAGAGGCAGGTTTTCGTCTTCCCACATACGTGAGAACAACTTTCATCGTTAAATCACGATAAAACGATAATCGCGGTTATTCCCTATCACGATAAATTTTGTTTGCACGACGAATCATAATCTCGATTTTGCGCGCGTTATTCACGAATAATCGATCGTTGATTTTTTACAAAAGATCCGTTTACGTATGCGCTTCGAATGAGTCACGGACTTACGGTTTCCACAAACTCGCGACGTCCCATCATCATTAGTGACGTTATCTGCATGCGTCTATATATATATATATATTGTCAGTCATTTACGACGACATAATTGCCACTTTTCCCATTCGTCCGAGCGAATGACTCTAATTTTTACGATTCCAGATCGGCCATTTCGAAAAATTACGACTTCACCCTTATTCTCTAAATAGCACGAAAATGAGAAAAAAAATAAACTCTCTACGAGTATTTTCGGTCGGTACGTCGTTCCTGTACACATGGCTGGTACACCGACTGTCCGTTTCTTAATGTATTCCAGCTTGGTTTGATCTGTGACGCGCGTGTTTGCTTTTTTACTCAATGGAGAAGACTACGTACCTTTCGCGATTACGGGCTCGTACAACGAGACGTTTTCGTGATAACGGCGAAAATAAAGGAAAAAAAAACACACGCATACACACGGAGGCATACAAGTGATACGAGAGAGGAAAGCGTTCCGTGGGATGACGGATCGGGACTGAAAAAACACACAGCATCGTTGCTCGCGAAGCCGCAAGATTAAATCTCGCCATACTGTCCCCGAGTGGATAAGATAAAGTGAGGAAAATGGATAATCGTCTTCAAATATTCTCGGGCATCCGTCGCGTCGCTGAAGAAGCGTAGATGCCGAAACTCGAGCGAGGAAGGGGTTAGGAAAGGAAAAAACGATAGTGGGAGGAAAAGTATGCAGCGACGTTTGCACGAACGACATAACCTGCAAAACTAGCGCTGTAGTTTCGTACCTCGAATGTCGACTCGCGTAGGCTCAATAAACACGATGATAATACAGCCACGTTGTATATCAAGCCCCTCGATGCGTTACCGCTGGTTTTAACGTCATTTTTCGAAAAATGGATGTACTCACTGTCCTTAACTCGCAGAACGTATACATTGCGGCGTTATTTCCGAAGGTACAACGCGAAGTAGCTACGTCTCATCGTGGCACTGCGACCAATGAGCTTCACCGAAAAAGTCCTAACGCGCAATGGAGCGAGAGTGAGAAAGAAAGAGAAAGGAAGAGATGAATAAAGGGAGGGAGAGAGAGAGAAGAAAGAGCCATTTTCTTCATACGCTTCAACAAAACGCAGCCTTTAAGTTCCGTGGACTGGCACAGTCGGACAGTGAGACAGTGCGCTTCGTGCAGTCTCCGAGCACGCGTCGTGGGTGTCTCAATAAAATCCCGTCCCCGTCGCGCATATATAGATATATTCCACGCGCACGTATACGTACAAGGTCCCTTCACTGTGTGTCCACCCGACTAACCGTTCCAAGTGTTCTTTGTACAAAAAAAAATGTTTTTAATTATCACCCTTTGCTCAAGTTCGTAACCCGGGCTCGCCCTTTCGTGTCCCTCCAGTGGAATTGTGCGTTCTCTCGTTCGTGAATTTACGAAGGAAACAATCAAGTGTTTTTGACAGAAATATCGTGTGTTATTTCGTCTGACGTATTCGTACAACGAACGGGGCGGCTTCCAACGGGATTTCAAAATACTCGCATCTCGCAATACGCGCATATTGTACATAAATATCTTTGTACGCGTATATATGCGGAATAAAAAGTAATCCGCGTACATTGGGATTCGTCTGGTGGGACACGTTCGGAGGAAAATCTAGAGCTACGATAAAATGGCGTCACGCGGCAGCACGTCCAGTCTCAGCGAGAAGTGAGGGGGCGGCAACCCGCGAGGAAACAAAGACGGAGGAACACAATTTTCCCTCGCGTATTAAAGAAAAGAAAAATCACTACGCGCGAACTGCGAAAAACCGTGAAGTTTCTTGCTCGCTTCGATCGCGCGAAACGTTGACAAAAGTGTCGTGACAAGGGTGCAAGAGAGAGAGAGAGAGAGTGAGAGGAGAAAAAAAACTACGAATATCGAGAGTGGCGACGCGGCGCGGCGACAGCGCGAACTACGGGGACGAGACAGAGCGGGGGCTTCGGAACGACTGTGCCCGTGTCATGTCTTTGCTCAGTTGCGAGAAATTCCTTTGTGCCAATGGTTAGCAAAATTCACGAAGAGGACAGCGGAGAAAAGACGGGCAAACCGCACGAAAAAACACCAGTGAAAAAACGTTGAACATAATCGTCAAATGACTTGTTTCGATCTTCGAAAGCCCTCATCGTCGAAGAAACGATCGAGACGAAGAAGGAGGAGAGCGATCTCGTTTGACGTCGCGGTTGTCGTCGTGGTTCCTCGGTCACGAAGGTGGAGAACTTTGTAGCGGCGGCGCGTATCTCATCGCTGCGAAATAAATATACAAAAGAGAACAAAAAAAAAGAAGAAAAGTGAGCTGAAGAAGAGAAGCGAGTCTCGGTTGCGCGTGAAGAAACCGGTGTTTCGCGGCTACGCGCATGTTTGTGTGTGTGCGTCCTGAGTCTCTCTCTCCTTCGCTCTCTCTCTCTACGTGTGTACAAGACGTTGATGCCCCCTCGCAATAGCGTGTGCACAGGAGCTATGACTGATCAATTTTCCGTGTAATTCAAAGTTGTTGTGAAAACGCGAGTTTGTGTTATCGTAACCTCGTACTCGAGGATCCGTTCCACGCTCGTCGTATCCCGGAAGAGTAGTCCCCTGGTGGACAACGCGAACAACGAAAATGCGGGAATTCAAGGTCGTCGTGTTGGGTTCGGGGGGTGTTGGAAAATCGGCGCTCACGGTGCAATTTGTGTCGGGCTGTTTCATGGAAAAGTACGACCCGACGATCGAGGACTTTTATCGGAAGGAAATCGAAGTGGACAATTCACCTTGCGTGTTGGAGATACTCGATACCGCGGGTACCGAACAATTCGCAAGTATGCGCGATCTCTACATCAAGAATGGTCAAGGCTTCGTCGTCGTCTACAGTCTGACCAATCATCAGACGTTTCAGGACATCAAGGCGATGAAGGAACTGATTACCCGAGTCAAAGGTACCGAAAGGGTTCCCGTTTTGCTGGTAGCCAACAAATTGGATCTCGATCATCAGAGAGAAGTCGACACGGCGGAGGGCAACGCCCTCGCTCAACTCTGGGGTTGTCCCTTCGTCGAGGCTTCCGCCAAAAATCGCACCAACGTCAACGAAATGTTCGCCGAGATAGTGCGAGAAATGAACTTCAGTCCTGAGAAAGAGAAGAAAAGTTACTGCTGTTGCAGCGTCCTCTAATGATCAATCAAACTTCATTTCGCCCGGAGAGCGAAGCATTAGTTAACGAGTAAACAGACATTTCGTTCCGGTCGGTCTATTCTCGAATCGAATAACGGAGAGGAGCGTCGCTCCGTGGAACACTTTTTGGCAATACGAGACCGTACCGCTCGGAGCTGTGAATACGTCGCAAAAACTCTGTAATGATAATTTAGGACGCGCGCGCGTCTCATCGAAGAGGAATTCGCGTCTGCGAAACTTTGCGCGCCAGACAAAAAACTATACAAACGAGAAAAACTATTTACAATGCGCGACAATGAAGAGGCGTGCTCCAACTCGCGCGTTCTTTTCGATTTTGTTTTTTGTACGGAAAGATCGTGGCTGCGAAACCGCCACGGCCAAATATTTTAATATACGCGAATAGTATTATGTGTAAACATATTGTAATGTATATATATATACACGCATTGATTAATCGTAGTTCGTTAAGGGGGCCACGTAGAGGGAGGGAAGTGAGAGAGCGCGTGTCGAAGGACCAATGTACCGAGAGGCTGAGACTAACAAACGGAGTTCGTTTTCAAGCAATAATAGCGAGCGGACTAGCCAACGGCGGGAAAACCAACATTCACGGCGAAGCACCTAGAGCCTTGCCGATGGAAGAGAACGTAGAAGCTACGGAGACATCTATGGACCACGCTTCTCGCTCTCCGGAGACGCGAAAAAAATTTGTCTCACCCGTCGTGTCACCATCATCGTTCACTGGGTGCTGGCGATTCGGAAAGCTAGAATTCCGAAGACCTAAAGTTGAGATAGAATTTCCTGTCGAATCAGTGTGCGTTAAGAACTGCGTGGTCTAGACGAGAGTACTGGGTTCGTTCTGCTCTTATCGATGATCGTATTCCTCCTGTGAGCTATTTCGTATTAATTATCGCGATTTCGTTTTTCTGCTTTCAGAGAGCTTGGGCGGTACTGTCACGTGGAATGGCTTTGAAAGAATTATTTTTAAATATTCGCTGGTTTGAAATTGACAACGACCTCGGAAGAGTGAGCTTTTTTTTATTCTCCATCGGACCAGAAGCAATCAGCACTTAACATTTGATTCTGTCGATTTTCAATTATCGCGAGATGGGACAATTCTCGTTCCAGTAGTTCGAAACATCATCAGAGAGTTTCCTCGCTCTTGCGTCCAGAAGAGAGATTTCGTTCAGCAAAATCACCGTATGATCTTTTTTCAACCGTACATTCAAAAAGCGGAAATGTTGCGATTTCGCGTTCGAAATCCAGAATTTGGGGAAAACCCGTTTTCGTACGGATTGCAATAATCGAAGAATCGAACTCATCGAGACGGGCTTGTACATTTCACTTGGATGAAGAAAAAAAACGCTCGTCGCAACTGAAATCGTGAGATGAGAGTTTTCTGGTTTTTTCTGTTTCCTAGTCGTTCGCGTCAATTACCCGCGCGAGAATTTGTGCAATCGAAATTTTCAAGTCACCCGTGAGATTCACGTGACCGTATCGTGCGAGATTCCTGAAGCGACTCAGCGGTTGTATTTTCATGACGTCGAGAGACCGAGAAAATGGCAAAACCGAACGAGACTCCCAGAACGATCACCGATACGAGGACGGGAAGTGCGAAACCCGAGAACTTTTTCCCCGCTACGAGAAAAAGGTAGCGGAAGTATAGTCCACAATTTTCCTTTCCGAGCTTGCGAGAGCGATAACGCGCATTCACATCCTTCTTTTTTTTTCGTTCTTATACTTGTCGAAACAAAAAAAAAAGACGCGTCCGTTTTGAGCGTTAATCACGGAGCTCTTTCCGAAGAGCGCAAAATGCTAGTTACTCTTTGTATCGTTCAAAGCCTTTTCGTATGCAATATCGAACCGCGCGTTTTCTATTCACCAGCGAACGGAAACCTGTGGTTCTTGATACTCGTGAAAAGCCGAGTCGCGATTATTTTTTCTTCTGCTTCGAACAAAGCCCAACGGGACCCGCGATCTAGCGGTTCGTTAAATCACTGAAAGAGGGAGAAAAAAAAGAATCCGTCGCTTCACGTTTACCATTTCTTTTAAGATTTTTCAATATTTCGCGTTTTTTTATTTCTCTCTCTTCTCTTTTCTTTCAAGTGCTCTCTCTCTCTCTCTCCCTGTCTCTCTTCCAACCTCCTATTGGGTGCGGATGACTCTTGTATACATATATACATTTATCTATGTGTGTGCATATAATTATATATGCATATATGTATAATGTATATATACACATACATATATGTATACATATATATATAAATGCATAAATACATATAAAAACGCGTGTCTGTATCTCCGCACGTTGTAAAACTGTACAGATGAATTTTACCTGAAGTCAATGAGTCACGGTTAGGAATTTATTATACTTTGTACTATTCCGAGAGAAAGGAAAATGCGATGCGTTTTTGTTTGTTTTTTCGTTCATTGCAAAAAAAATGTGTATTCGTTGCGCGACGTTTTATGCTACATCCAAAGGTTTTTGTCTGTTTTTTTTTTTCACGCGTTAGATATACGAGAAAAATGATAAGATCGGCGCGTCGATCAACCCGAAGGATTGTAAACGCGACAAGAATAAGAGAGAGAGAAAAAAAAGAAATTTTATCAAAACCGTCGCTTTTGTCACACGAAATTTTTTCCACGACTCGTAAGCTGTTTACCCGCGAGCGGCCGTAACTTTCTGATTTTTTTTTCTCTCTCCCTCTCTCTCTCTCTCTCCCCACGTTTCGTTTTTCGCCTCGTGTAGCTACGAGTCTGATATTACGCGAGAAAAACGATACGCTGCGCCGCCGATTGTCTAATGTTTAATTAACGTAGGAATCATTCGATAAGCGCGAAATGAACTTTCGCACCGGAGCATGGTTCGTCCGAATGTACGATGATGTTATTTTTCAATGTTATTTTTTACGACGAAACGTGCATACACGCGTTACGCACGGAACATTTACGTCGAGCCACTCGAGTATATCTTCGAAGCTATTGATAGTTAAGTTTCGTTCAACGGTTGAATCAGCTTTCAGAGTTATGGGAACTGGCACAAGATTTTTCTACAGATCTCCAACACGTGCATCAAAATTGATTTTTTCTGTTTTGTCGGAGTACATTTTTGGATGCATCGAGCGATGGAGTTTAGTGGGAAATGAAAAATTTCATCATGCTAAGCCAAGAGCGTAATTATTTATCGTTTCGAGTTGACGCGAACAGAAGATTTTTGAAGAGCTCGATTTAAATGAAAAAGTACGTCCGCGCGCATGGAAAAAGAGAACTACTCAGAGCAATTAAATGTTATTGTTTTTTTATCAAATGATCGTGTATATTGTTTTTTTTTTTTTATTAAAGCTCATCATTTATTCCGAAACTCTTAGCGCCCACGATTTCGCCACGAAAAAAGTATTTCCGGTTTCATTATTTTATGGAAGCCGTTGGAAAATCATTTGCCAATATGAAGTTAGGAAACAATGGATAAAGCGAAAATGACTTTTTTCTATTCTTGGCCTTCTCTCTCTTTCTCTCTCTCTCTATCCCCTTTACAATGACTTGAATATTGTTAAGATTTTTGCTGAAGAGTAATTTTCTATGTAGTCTGGAAAAAAGCTTTGAAAACCAAAAACGAAGATCCGATTGTACAAGCACGAATTCATGTCTTAAGGGCGCGTAAAATGAGCATGGTGTTACTTTAACGAGTCAATTTTGGACGCAAATGAAGATAAACGCGATAACCGCAAAATAGTTTTGCTGCGAATGAGAGGTCTTTAGTTTTTTATTTTTTTACCGTTTTGATAAAAAAATTACTGTTTTGGTAAAAATCGAGACTGAGAGAGAGAGAGAGAGAGAGACAGGGTAAAAGGGAGATCGCAAACGAGAAATATCAAATTTTAAATCAGCTTCAAAAGTTCGTACTACCGAACTCAATCGAGAAAAAAAAACAATGATTTTTGTAATTATGAATTTCTTTCACTTTGATATACCGAATAGTCTTTCTGTGATCCTGTAGATGTAAACGATATTTAAAGAGATAAATCAAGCGGGATAACCGTGAAAACGGAAAAACTGCCACGCGAGAGCGAAAAGGAGGGAATAATAAAGAGGAAAATGCACAACCCAATTTTTGTAATAATGCAGAAATCGCGCGAAGTCCTTTTCGAAACGAAAGACGGAGAGGGGGGGGGGATGTTGTGGCCTCTTTTTTTTCTTCTGGAAGCGATTATTCCTCGTGCTTCGAACATGTTCGTTTTTGAGAGTCGACGGAGGTTTAAGAAAAGAAAAAAAAAGAACAAAAATAGCGACGAACAAAGCGGTGAACACTTTTGTAATTGGGGTAATTTCACACCTACATGCATGAACGAGCATTTTTATCCGATTAACGACTCGAGTGAAAGGAAAAAAAGGAAAAATCGATTTATACACACAAACAAACACACACACACATATATATATATATTTCTACGAGAGCGATGAAGATGATTAGAAAAAAAAAGAAAAAAAATCACACCAACACCACATTAGCTAATAGTCGTTTGCTTGTCGAGCTCGAAATTCCGTATTTTTCTAAAAGAAAAAAATCAACAACAACAAGAAAAGAAGTCAATAAAATTAAACATGTAACAAGTCGAATACACCAGCTTATTATTACACAGTAAAGAAAAAAACGAAACAAAGAAAAACTGCCAAAAAAAAAATGTTTTTCTGTTTTCGTATGTGTAACAATAACGGTGAAACGTTATAACCCTGTCTCTGTGTCGGCATATCATCTTTAAGGACCATAAGAAAAAAACAAGGAGCCCAAAAAAAATCAATTTCTGCGTTACTTCGGTTAATCGATTTTTGTTTTTTTTTTTTTCGTCTTGTCTCTTCTTTTTCTTTTATGAACATAAACTCGTGTTAGCGATTTTATTGCGAAACTATTCGTGCTTTTGAATATTATACTTTATCGTAGGGTACGTACGTAGTTTGTTCGCGCAACTGAGTCACTTCGATCGACGTAACAAAAGAAACGAAGAAACAAAGAAAAAGAAGAATAAAAAAGGAAAAACTCCAACAAAAGTTGAGAAACAAAAAAAAACAGAAATGGCAACACCACAATTCAGATTGTACATCGGCCTTTCGGTACTACCTGCGTATGGTATTGAGTACGAAATATGTTATATTTTTTACAATGTGAAGAATCTGTACATATTATAGCATCAAGTTATATGTATGTGTCTGTGTATATATATATATATATACATGCATATACATATGAGTATATAATATTAATAATAAAACAAATTACTCACTCGTAACAAAAAGACTACAGTGAACACAGCTTACGACAAAAAATGTGCATTAAATATAATAGGTGAAGATATATATATATAATATTTGCGTTCTTCTGTTTTGTTCTCGGTACCAGTAATAGCATCCAAGTCCGTGAGATTCGATTATTTCGGAAGGACATTCCGGTGCTCGAAAATCGCTCGAAGAAAAATAAAATCGGCGGGACAAGACGAGCTTAAATTTAATATGCGAAGAAAAGAATGCTCGTGTCGGATTTTCCTTCCCCGTCACCTTTCGTGGCACGTTCAAACGCCCTTATTCTTTCGTCGAGGCAGTAATCTCTAGTCATGCAACGAGAGAAAAAAAAACGAAAAAAAAAGAGCATTGCAGTCTTGAAAAATCGCGTCTCACGCTGTTACAGGTTCGCTTGAATGAGTGGAAACATCGGAGCGCGGTTTTTTTTTGTCGCGTGAGCTAAAAAGAAAAAAAAACGCGAAGCGAACCGGAAATAACGACTTTTGTTACATCATTGTTTTGCTGTCTTGAATCACCAAAGATTCGATGAGAATTTAAGAAAAAAATAAGAACGAGCGATCGCCCGAGACGAAAAGTACTTTTTTGGCTCGGAGACAATATTCTTTCGAGCTGTAACGCGCGATATTTTTTCGTTCAATGTTCTTATTTTTTTTTACTTTTTTTTTCGGAAATTGATTCTTCTCTCCGTTCTTTTTGCTATTGAACGTTTAAATGGAATTCCGGCGATATCTCATGAATACGAGGACGGAAGAAAGGGACGAAAAAAAAAGAAGAGCCGAATATGGTTTCGAATAATTCCGTCGATTGAATAGAGCACGGGCGGTCACGAGTTCTATGGGCTAAACAAAAATGGGAAAAATTCTAGTGGTTTGGAACTTTTTCAGTTTTCCTTTTTTTTTTTCAATTATTATTTTCTGTTGATCGGCCGTTCGCTCGAGACGACTCTGTAATACACACATACACATACACAGCACGCGCGCTCGCGAGAGATGAGGAGGAACAATGCGCTCGTCACGCATCGCTACTTGTAAATATATATAAAATAATCCGTAATCACTCGTCGAGGCAACGTTTATACTTGTGGCGAAAAAAAAATCAGAAATCTTTCTGATGTGTTTGGAAAAAAAAAAGGAGTACATAATGTATAGGAAATAAAGTAAGATAAGAGGCAGGCAGATAGGAAGGCAGAGAAAAAAAAAAGATAGCCCGAGCCTTTTGAATGTCGTTGTTCCCTTGATATCTCGGCAGGAACTTGTGGCTTTTTTTTTAATTTCACGTACGCGTTTAACACACATGGCTTCGATTGTGCCCAACGCTTGAATACTCTTGTATATGACTCCCCAAGTGAATGAAAACTGTACATTAAAGACCCCTGTTTTATAATGCCTACTCGATATTTCCGACGATAAAGAGATATTATTAAAGAGAGGACGAAAAATATGCTTTTTTACTTTCGTACTAAAATCATGTTTCTCTTGTAACTTATCATAAGTGTCAAAAGGGACAGGTGATTCCAGAAGGTACGCAATATTGAATGAACGGACATTTTTATGGAGTCGTTTTTCAGTTAAGGGTTTGGAAAAGATCGTTAACTTTTGAGGCTTTGATTATTTTCAAAAAGTTCTAAAATTGATTCTAAATCGCGGATTATTTGCGCTAAATAACCGCGAGATTAAAAATCATTTTCAACTTAAAAGCTGACACGTTTCCAAGCTGTCAAACTACGCTTCGTTCAAGGGCGTGAAGCAATCAACAATCATTTCGCTTTGGAGAGCTATCAACTTTTATTCATCACGTAAACTCATCTCTTGTTCAATCAACTATGAGTTTTCTTGATGGGATGACAAAAAGATATTACAAAGCGCGAATGTTTCCAAATTCGTACACGTGGATGAATGAAGACTCTTTTTCGATCGGAAGTTATCTCGAGTTTACGAGAAGCAGAGAAAAACGACGGCGCGATCATAAATCAGTGGTTGGTTTCGCTAGAGGTGAGCAATTTATAAATTCTCCAAATCGACGAGTTATTCTCGTCGGCGTAATAGATGCTCGTCACTTCCGTGACGAACTCGTGGGCAATTTTGTATCGCCGTGCTTCGCTGGAGGTTTCGCCGTCGCGCGTCATCGGGCCATTCTCGAGACACTCGCTACTGAAATGTAGGATAAGTCGTACGAGTTCTCGCAACTTTTCCTCGATGGGTTCTCGTTTGTCACGATTATTAATTTCAACAATGATACTCGTGTAGAGCGATGAGAACGACGTTTGTTTGACGTGTTTGTCCAATTTACGAAAATTCGCGATCAGCGATTCTTCGATTTCCTCGTAGCGTCGAAACATCTCCAAACTCGTCAGAGTCGAAGTAAAACGTGCCAGACTTTTCAGCAACGCGGCAAAACTGTCGGGTGCACAAGATTGAGGGAATTCCAGAGAGAGGACACAAGCTTCGATCGTTGAGCGCGCAAAGTTTTCATAAGCCGCGTATTCGTCTTTGCAACGAAGCGCCTCGTATCGTAGAACAGTCGCTTCGACGGCAAATTTCAGGTATTCATTTTCGGTCGACATTAAAACGAGATGTCGAAGATAATCGTTCCGAAAGCGCTCGGGTTGAAAGTTCAAAACAACATCCTCGTCTGGAATGTCTGATGCGTGATAAGGTCGACGAACCTTGGTTAAAGCGATGAGACAACGTCTCTCGTAATCCCTCAGTGTTTCGTGTATATCAATTTTGGCCGTTGAATCATCGAGCAACAATTTCGAAAAATGATGCCTGTCCAATGGTCCCAGGATTTTCTCCGTGTGGTGGACGAGCTCGATCTTTTCCCGTTCGTCCAGTGAGTGTCTTAATATCGGATACGCGATATCGAATACTCGAGTCATCAGATCGAACGCCTGTCCGATCGAGTACTTTCGTATGCCGAGTTCGCCGCGTGTACGTACCATCCGATTCGCTATAGCGTACACCAGATCCTCCCAGCGGGTCGCCTCGCCGCATTTTGGCACAATTTCACGTAAACAATTGAGAATCGTTCTCGCGGGATGAACCGCAGGCCCTGCAAGACAAGGTACGAATACCTTGGTGACGAGATCGTCGGGCGTAAGGATACACTCGTCCAGCATAACTCGTACAAAATGAATAAACTTTTTTGCGTTCCATTCCTCTCTCGCGGTGCAAACTTGACGAAGCGCCGCGACCATAAGAGTCTCGTCGTGTTTCTCACGAATTCTCATTATAGGAGAGAGCAACATCAAATCGCTGGGCGATATCATCACGTTTTCGTAATCCGGATGTCCGACCGCCATTTTAATGAGAATCGAAAGAATCTTGCGGGGATTTTTCGCGAGATAGAAAAGTACGAGTCGCAAATTCATGGGTGACTTGAAATTCTTGTTGTGTGACATGAACCTCTTGAAGGTATCCTCGGTGAGCGGCGACTCGAGGATATTCCGAGCATCGTGCTTCAATATATAGCTAACGACAGTCTCGTAAACGCTTTTCACGTCATGTCGCAACAATACTCTCGTGACAGTAGTGTACACTTCGCGTTTGTGCTCTTCCTGTCCGTCCTTGGTCATAATGTACGTTAAGTACTCGAGCAAATTAAGGAAATCCTCTTTGTCCAGGTAGGAATGATTCTTACGAACGATAGCGAAGACTTCGTGGTTCCATTCCCTGTAACGTTTAACGAGTTCCTTCAGGCATTCCATCTTGCCTTCGATCAGCCCTCGCCGAAGTTGCTCAAGATCGAGCTCCGAACACGTGGCTACGCTTATCTCGGGCTTCGAAGATATTTGCTGGAGACACTCAACCAGCTTGTCCAACTTCATCAGGTTCTCGTGGTTCCTGATAAATTCTATGAAGTTGTAACAATCGATGCCCAGGGATTTTTGGAGAGTCAACATCGAATTGCCAGCATCCTCGAGACTCGCCCAATCGATGTAAGTTCTCACTTCCACGTCGGTGAGTTTCTTTAAAAGATTGTGCACAAACTCCTGATCTAGCATACCCAGCTGGGTCGAAAAATTGTCGTTAATGTGTTTGTTGAGCTCGCGACCGTAAGTGATTTTGTAAATCGTTGATTCCTCCTCCGATAGAGTAACCCCCTGTTTTGCGCACTTGAGACAATCCCTCGTCAACTTGAGCATTCTCTTGAGGATAAAACCGTGTCTTTCGGATCGTTTGACATCGGCGACCTCATTTAGCCTTGTGAACTTCGGGTCGAAGTACATCGCCATCAGCTCTTGGCAATAAATCATCAGTCTCTCGAGGCTCTCCGTCGGACTCATCGTCAGCGCGCCCTTCGTACCGATCACACGCAACTTTCTGTAACAATTGAGCGTCGTCGATGTGAGAAAATCAAGAGCGCGCGAAAAGTCCAAAAGATGTAGGCATCTCTTCGCAATTTCGATCAATTCGACAGCAAGATCGAGAGGCACGTGGAGTATCGACTTAGCCAGGATTTCCTCGTATCTCAACGACCAGAGTATTTCGACTAGCAAGTACGGCGAGAGCGGCGGACACATGTCTACCAGATGACCGTTCAGCGGATCTTCCGTCAAATGCTCCTGCGATTCGAAATTTGTATTCAGAATCAGATATTTGAATGCCTGGACACATCTTGGATCTTCCGGCGACGCGTCATCACCCGTGGGTACGTTGCAAGAGCTCAGCAACTTCCCAACTTTCTCGCAGATCTCTTCAATATGATTGGAATTCTCGTCCGTTGTTCGAGATGTAAGAAACTTCAGCTTGCCACAATCGTCATCTTTCTTCATAAAGTACACTTGGACCTTCGTGTACAGAGCATCCATATCCTCCATTCTGGAGACGAAACGCCGCTTGCACTGATAAGGAAAGCTGCAAATTGAGGCAGAAGTCCTCGGATGTAGTACAGATGTTGTATCGCTATATTTAAAGGCATGCTGTCTGTTTCGGTATATGTTGCAGGAAACTGTTATCTTTTTTTTTATATGCATATACAATCAATAGAATGTTAACTCTTGAGTCCGTTAAAGTTCAAACTCGGGGATAAGATTTAATATGAAAAATTGTGAATTTTGCAATGCAATCCTTCTATAATCTACCGTTTTTACTGACGAATCAGTTCCTGCTTAGCACCAACATTTTTCTAGCAAACTGTAATAAAAATATCATGGTTCGGTGTTTGTTACTTTTTTAGCAGAAGTAACATTAAGAATCACGCAAAGAAAAAGTTTATAGATACGACGCGTTATTCTTCGTAAAGGAAAGCGATAACTTCTGGCTGCATTTTCTCGCGCACGCTATCAGAACTGTCAACTTTCTCAAATGCATTTCTCACTATCGCGTGTGCTTAAATTTTCCATCCCTTATCAGTGGGACATTTGTACTTTAAGACTCCGTCAAATGTGGTGTGATTCTCAAAGGATGTTCGTGTGCTTTTGGTCTCTTATTTGTAATAAAGAAAAAGTACTGCAAATATAAATACGAAAACAAATGTGATAGTCTTAATAAGGGGCCTCAAGATTTCTATAGCATCGAGATTATAAAAGAAAAAAACAGGGTATCATCATTCGTGTTGTGTACGTATGCAAGCATCGGTATATCAACGCGTAATAGATTTATGTAATCAGAGAACGTACAGCAATCAGTACCAATCGGCAGCTACACCGAGAGCCTCTCAGCCTCTCAATCCTAACCGCGTAACCTCGAAAGTCGTCGAATATTTTTTATTTTTATTTTATGCGACATATTTCATTAGCGTAAGTACAGTAACTTTTAAAAATGGTTCGAGCTTGGTACATGGACACGAGCGACGACGATCAACGCTTGGAACATCACCGCGAACCACCGAAATTTCTCTCTTTGCAAGAATTGTACACAGTTTCCGGCGTCGAATATTTCGAGGTTAGGTTCGACGATAACAAACCGTATACGTTTTACGAGTAATATACATCGATTGAAACAGCTACGTCGCGTGTTTGCCTGCTGCAAATAAATGCAGGACGTTGACCGCTCACATTTTTCCCGTCTTTTTTTTCAGATTAACGCGAATAATTGGGCAGAGGATCACGTTCTCAGAGAGCTAAAGAAAAAGCGCGGCTATTCTTACGAGGATGAAATCGTATGCTCGAAAGAATGCCTCCCTAATTACGAGGAAAAAGTACGAGCATAATTCAAATACATGCATTTATTATCTCATCGAATACATTTTTTTAAGAATATATTTGCTCGGAACTATTTACGTCTCAAGTTAAAAATCTCGAAACGAAAAAACGAATAAATTCGGGAAATAAACTTTCGTATGCTTCGAAATTCATATTGGCGATTCATCATCGCGCCGATAAAATTATTCTTATTTTGTTTGATTTTTTTTCTAACGAATTCAATTTGAACAGTTGAAGAATTTCTTTACCGAACATTTGCACACGGACGAGGAAATCCGTTTGGTACTGGCTGGATCTGGTTACTTCGATGTCAGGGACAAGAATGACGAATGGATACGCATCGAGGTGATCGCGGGTGATTTGATTATTATCCCGAGTGGAATATATCACAGGTTTACTCTTGATGTCAATGTAAGTTCAATGTATCATTAACCTCACTTTTGCTCGACACAATCAATAATTTGGCATGCTAATCAATTGAAATATCATTATTTCGTTAACTTGGACGTTATTCCGCAGAATTACATCAAAGCGAAGCGTTACTTTGTTGGCGAACCAGTATGGTTGCCTTACAATCGACCGGCCGATCAGATGGAGGCTCGTCAACGATATCTCGATCGGTTGAAGAACGAATTCATGGTCGAAGTCAACTGATAAAGCACAGAGTAAACTTTATCGGATCATTCAACGCGTCTTCCTCTTTCTGTACTCCAATACTTTGCTACTTCCGGTTTACCTAAATTTACGTTTTTTTTGGGGTTGTTGGATCGATCAATTAAAGATTTTGATGTATCATTGTTTATACGTTGATTAGCATGTAATAAAATTTATTAATTCTTTATCTATACAAATACTGCGAGAGTTTCAGATTACAGGCGTAATCGATGCGAAAACGATACCTACTTAAAGAATCAAAATATTGTACAAAAATTCTCCAACTAAAATCCGTATTATTAGTTTCTTGACCGAGAAACCCGATATGGAAAGCGATCGTCTCTTGGAAAAGTCCTTAGAAAAAGTTATTCGTTCGTCGAACGTTCTGTCGATATTCTGAATTAGATCCAGTGTGCCATCGTTATTTTTTTTTTACAGTTTCTTCTCGGAAGTTATCATATTCCAGCGAGATTGCAGTATACAAGTTTACTCAGTCCAAAAGAATATAACGCAACCGTTTTTTTTTTCAGTCAGTTTCGACACAAATTTCCGAAAAGAAAAACAATTTTTGTTACGAGATTTCAAACAGAGCGAAACATTCATCGATGCGCGAGAATCGTGGTTTTGACTTACATAGCTAGATATTGCAGTCAACCAATATACAAAATTACAAAAATGTTGGCCAATTCCTCGACAAATGTCCTCGTAACAACTGAAAATACACAAAATTATTCATTCGCATCAACACTTACACGGTCTCACACGCACATACATTCACTAAACGAAATATTATATCTTAAATTTACAGAAATCACGTTCGTTCACGTAAAAAATTATACAATTAGTCTAAGTCACCAAGGCCCGAAGTGGCGAACGAATGTCCTTGCTACCGTCTTCAAAACGATTAAGTCACGAAAAAGTTGATAGTGAACATAAGTATAAACAAATAAGAAAATCTAGGGTGATGCGTCTTTTGGTTTCGATGTTCAACTCTGAGAGAAAAGACTAGCGTGTCAGAAGTCAGCATTCGTCTCGAATGCCGTACTCGATTCCTCCATTACACCCCACTTTTGATATTCGCCGACTTTTTTCTCGAAGAAATTAGTCTTTCCTTCAAGCGAGATGTGCTCCATGAAGTCGAAGGGATTTTCGGAATTATAGACCTGCGAACGAATGGATGAATTATACAAAATGTTCGTTTGGTAAATCGTGATCGAAGATCGGTAATGCGTACCTTTGGACAGCCGAGCTCGCGAAGCAGTCGATCGGCCACGAATTCGATATAAGTTTTCATCAGATCGCAATTCATGCCAATCAGGTCAACCGGCAACGCGTCCGTCAAAAATTCCTGTTCGATTTGGACGGCGTCCTTTATGATCGATATCACGCGTTCCTGCGATGGCTTTTGCACAATGTGTTTGAACATCAGGCAAGCGAAATCGCAGTGCAATCCCTGTAGAACAGATGTCAAATGTTAAGCTAAACGATTCTTCCACAGTTTTCGATATGTTGATCAGGAAAAAAGCGGGGCACCTCGTCTCTAGAGATGAGTTCGTTACTGAAGGTGAGTCCGGGCATGACACCGCGTTTCTTCAACCAGAATATAGACGCGAAACTGCCACTGAAGAAGATACCCTCGACTGCTGCGAACGCGATGACACGCTCGGCAAACGTCGCCTTGTCGTTGTTTATCCAATTGAGCGCCCAATTCGCCTTCTTTGCGACACAGGGTAAATTTTCAATAGCGTTGAACAAGAAGTCTCTGAAAAGTCGTAACATTTGGTATTTCGATGGATCGATACAGTGGTATTGCTTATTTAATCGAACAATTGCGAAAAATTTTCATTACTTCTCCTCAGGATTCTTGATGTACGACTCGATGAGCAACGAGTACATCTCCGAGTGTACGTTCTCCATGGCCACTTGAAAACCATAGAAACAACGAGCTTCGGTCACTTGGACTTCTTGACTGAAACGCTCGACGAGATTCTCGTTGACGATGCCATCTGATGCAGCGAAAAACGCTAGCACGTGGGAAATGAAATGGCGCTCGTTGTCGTTTAGTTTTATCCAGTCGTTGTAATCCTGCATCGATTAAAGAAGAATACCACGATGGAAAATAGTTTCATAGTTTTGAGGTCTCGCATTGCGTTACTGAATATTAACCTTGGAGAGATCGACTTCGTCGACGGTCCAGAAGGATGCCTCTGCTTGTTTGTACATGTCCCAGATGTCCGGCCATTGTATCGGAAATATGACGAACCTTTTGGGATTCTCTTTCAGCAACGGTTCTAATGTGATATCGAACTTGGTCGCGGCGCTGTTCTCAGAAAAGTCTAATTTTCCAACAGCTCTGGTTTTGTCGACCTGGTTATACGGATATTCGATATTATTTCGAAAAGTCATAAACAATCGGCATCACTTTAACAGCAGTGCAGTTTGTTTTTCTTACCCCATTCTTAACTTCATTTTCTTGCGACTTTTCTGGCGTCAGACACAATTTTTTCTTTGGTGATACCTGCAAGCGTTGAGAACGCATTAATCCTCCTTTCTACTTATTGTGCAATATTGCATAATCGGGGTTTTCTTTTATATGCGGTTAAGAAAATACTAATTACACTTGTAATCCCTTCTCATCTGCGCGTTTACTCGCTATAATGTTACTACATAATTCAATATCTTTCAAGCCATTTGCTAAGATATTCAGGGTAATTGCTGGAGGATTTATAAAACAATTTGAAGCAATCAGTAACGCATCTTTGGAAAAATATATCCCTTTCAGGCCAGGAGAAAAAAATCTTGCGTAGCTTGTTTTCGATATTTTCGATCCTAGAAAAATAATGAAAAAAATCCTGCCTCGTCACAGGAAAGTTTACACTATACTAAACGCATTACCGTGTGGTACGAACCACGTCTCGTAAAGTTGATTGAGCGCGCGAAAATATTTTTGTAAAATGCTACAAATATTTTACGACTAATCTACTCGACTTAATATTGCCGACTGGCTCTGAAATTCTGTGTATGTTATAAAAGTTTTCCAAGACTGCATCATAGCGCTGCTCCAGTGACTCAACATTCAATCATCCAACTTGGATATTTCATCATCAAACTGCAAACGCTACACCATTTTGCGTTTGATGGTTTTGTTCTTCCGAAGGATACTCGGTAGACTAAATATTTTACAAATTGGCGACGCAAACCCAAACAAACCCAAACAATTTCCCGATAAACCGAAACGTATATACAGGAAATCGTTTCAAACCAATCTGCTCGTCAATGGCGAGTAGCTAGTCTACGAAAATGTTTCGACTGAGGTTTGATTACCCTGTGTTTATTAATACTCACATAAGTAAAGTTTGAACATTGCGACATGTTTCTTTCATCTAACAATATTTGGCCAAAGCTCCCTCTCCGTCATATTGACGCCCGTATAAGCTAGGGTCCTAGCAACCTTAACCTCTTCTTTTCATGCTTGTTAGATTCGTACCAATAAACGTTTATGTTAAGCGTAGTACAGTGCCACTAAGTATCTAGAGACTAGACATTTAATTCGTCAAATTTAGACTTTTGTAGCTAGATGACACTGACGGTTGCACAATCATCGAGCACGCCTGAACCAATCGTTAGAAACGCTGGATACGAAAGTTAAGAAAATAGGAAAAAGTGAAGTGGCTTGTACTTCAATTCTAAATCTTATCTTCGATGGGTATTGACGAGTTGTTGATAAAAATGGAAGGATATCCCGAAATCGGAGAAATGATCAAATAAAAAAAATGAAAATCGAGGAATAATTCGCGGCATCACGGAATGTTACGAGTCGTACAAAATGACTCGCGTTCACAAGGTTACTGACGCGTCGATAAAAATCGTGGAATCTTGAATAGCACTGAATCGCACGGAAAAACCGCAAGCACAAGAGTCGTGGTTGACGCTAAAGTTGCGCAATAGGGAGAAAAAATGTTGAGCGCGATTGAAAAAAAAACGCTGGTTTTTAACGAAAAATTGCAACGATTGAATTGTCAATTGCAAATTGAATTGTTAATGGACGATTAAAAGCTGAATTTGGAAAGAGAAGTTCAACAGAGCCGAGCACGAAAGACGCGTCAAAGAATTGTTTTTTAGGAAACGGAAAATTGCGTTCACTCACGTTTTCTTTGAAGCTGATATTCTCCAGAGTCCGAGTAATGTTACACTTGTTGGAAACTTGCAGCGGCATTTTGCGTTCAGTCTTTTATTTTAAGAATAGATTTTCCGCGGAAGCGATGGACACGTTTGCCTCGTGAGACGTCAGGTGATGGAGTAATCACGAAAAATGCGGGAGACATGAAGTTTCGCTCCAAAATCAAACGGCTTCGAAAATCGTGATTGGTCGAGGGATAATGACGCGCCATCCGGAGTCTCGCCGGACCAATCGGAGCGCACGTGTTTCCCGCTAAATTGAAGAAAAACATTGCCCGCTACGTAAACAAATACAATTTGTTGAGAATTTTTGTTGCCGCATTGTGATAACACGTTTTTCCATTGTTACGCGGACTAATCTGCACAAAATATCAATTTATCGAATTGTCGAGTGAGGAAAGACATTCCCGCGTTTTTCATCGCCGCGGCGGTACTGTGTACGTTTCGTCTTAACTCGCGCGTGCGACGAAGTTACGAAAAGCCGCGAATTTCAACTAAAACATCTAGGTTTCGGATGTGCATCGATTTTCGAATTTTCTTAAGTAAAATCGCGTTTCTCGTTAATATCTTTACTCTTAGCTAATCTTTTCGTTACCACAAGCGCTGTGTTTATTTCCGACTTATTTTTGCGTTTCTGTCCCCGGGATAATTTTTAACGCCGCAATCGTATTTTGATTCTTTCTGAGTATCATTTAGCGGAAGAAAAAAACGGCATCGTCACACCCCAATGAAATTGGGGTATATTTTGTTACAAAAAATTATTGGTCACAAGTATTGTTCACAAGACGACGCGCCGCAGAAAGTGGACAAACATCGCACCAACTGAGCGGTCATGGGAGCGAGAGAAATAGCTGAATTGACGATAGCTTTTTTATGATCGATTGATTTTTCGAAAACGCTAAGATGCTCATTGTGCTCTAATGAACAGTGAACAACCGCATTCTCTTCTTTTGTCCGAAATATAATCCGTTTTAGAGAGAACCTGGCAGTAAAGTTTGTACCGACCGAACGTGAGTTCGTGTTCAATATATAGGACTTTCTCCGCCATCTAGCGGAAAAACGGTTTCATGTCGGTTGTACAGAAATCATACTGCAGATTGACGGATTACGAAAAATGTTTGACTGTTTTGATCAATCGGTTAAATGTCAACTGTCGGTGTCTCAGGTTACGAATTCGAGCGGAAAACCCGATATGTCGCATGCAGAGTGCGCCACAAGCGCCTTGATAGAATTTGCAAGAGTTAATCTTCTCAATTTATGTAATTACTGAAACTTTGCATTTCGCTTTGCATGAGCGGCTATGAGTGCAGGAGATATAGCTGAATTGCAGATACTCAAGGATTTTGGGAACGGTCGTTTTTGGGAAAAAAACAAATGATACACGATACGCCCTGTTGAACAGTGAAGAACCGTTACCACTTCTTATGTTTGAAATGTGATACAGAGAAAAGTCGTCTGGAGGCTCTTTACCGACCGGATGTGTGACGCATGTCCTTAAGGTTACGCAGCCTATTTAATTGTCGCGCATGCTCTTTTGCGTTATACAGAACACCTGATTTCCGCAACGCTGAAAAACCTTCAATCGGTCTCGGAACTTGGAGAATTTCGACATGTGTTGACACTCCTAATTTCAACCATTTTTATTCCTCTTTTTCAGTCGTTGATCTTATTTCAATTTTTGCATATGTAAAATTGGGTACTTCGTCAATGATACACTTGAAAATGATTTCTTTCTGGTGAACATGAAAACATGGCGAATCCACAGAATCTAAGAAAACAGCAAGGTGTGTCTAGGGATGAGCAACGTTAACCCTATTTCGACAAATGAAGGCGAAGGAATAGGGAAACTGATCGGTGATGGCGATCGATATCGACATACCTCGTAGAAGTTAAAAAATAAACGTTGAACCCCTACTTCTTGAATATTATTGGAATATGCCAACAATCAGTTTAGAGAATGATTCTGTACATTAAGAGCATGACGAACATCGACATAACCTCACAAATTTTCGAAATCCATTTTCTCCGCCTCAATTAAGTTTACGGCGAAAAATCAAGAATCAGTTTTTGTAGAATTCATAGAAACAGAAATAGATGCTTGAATTTTACGACAAAAATGTTTCGTCTCTTAAAAATCTCGACTATCTCGCACTCGTGTGTCACGTGGTAAGCTTTCTGCAAATTTATTTCTCTTTCGGTATTTCCTCACGGACGAATAATGCCAAAGATTTTTATCTTGAAATACAATTGCGGAAAGTTTTTTTGGCTCATTCAAGATGTTCATCGTGAAAGCTCGGTTAATTTTTGGCCCGATATACCTTCAGTAGCTTTCGGAGGTTATGTCGGCAATGACTATGTTTTTTTAATGCTACCCAGCTCATCTTTCTCCCTGGCTTTCGTCGGAGTGAGGCACGCGCGCTTTCGCCACGCGGGTTTCATTCAACGAGGATGGTACACGTAGCGAGTTCGGTGGGACATGAGTTCGAACGACTTATTCGACGCTGTTACAACATATCTCACTTTCATCGGTCATGCCTTCGACCCCCACTACCATTTTGTATTCCTCGTCTCTTGGTTAGTGGGCAAACGAAGATTATTCGTTCGACCTATTTTTTTTCTGGTTCTTTCTTCGTCCGGGAACATAGAAAGATTTGAATCGCGAGTACGACGGTAGGGAGGTAGGTTTGAGGTTTGATATTGGCCAGCCCGCTGTTCGGCGATGACGCGAGTCTCGCACACGCGGAATACGTGTTTGACATGGAAAGTTTGGGAGACGCGGACGACGTTGTAATCGGTAAATAGAAAAAAGGCCGCTTTCGCAAGTACCTTGAAACAGAGCAGTGGTGCTAATATGGACCAGCCCATGCATTTCGGTAACGTCCGGTTCGCAAAGCTCGGCGTGCTGATTATGGACGTTGTACCAGCGTAGCGGATGGCAAAAACTTGGATTCGATTTTTTCGACAACTCGATCTCGCAGGTTATCGAATGTATTTGCATAAACGCGGACGTCGGACTTTTAGTTCAACGAGAGAAATTTTTCAGGTTGACCCTGTTCCTGTACTCAATTGAGACATCTTTCCCCGGACAACTTCGGAATATTTGATCGGTCGGGGCGTCCAAAAAATTTGGTTGGACATCGACTCGATGAGCTTTCCATTCATTGTGCAATTATTCTTGATATTTCTTTTTTTCTTTCAACCTCCTATTTTATGTACTTTCGACGCCGAAACAATGTTTAAGGGGTTACGCTACTGTGGCAATTACAGAAAATCGTTTCTCGCTTCTCGTTTTTCGGAACGGACAAGCGAAGATTGAAGGGACGAATTATGATGGTGGGGGAACTCCGGGCCAAACTTTGAACGTGATTTGGAATGGATTGTCTTAAAATTTTGTAAATTGTAGGGACGGATTGGGATCATTTACAAAGGAGATCGGCGATTCATGGCCTCGATAGACAAAGTATTAGCCCATTCAAATAAGTATTTAAATAATTATAAGCCCTACTTTATTTTATCATTTCTTAAAAAAACATAGGAAAAAGGAATGAAAAATAAAGAGAAGTCAGTCGATGTATTCCTCGCGTTGTAGTTGTTAATA
Organism: Ophioninae sp. B BG-2022a; assembly: GCA_030522765.1. Classification (NCBI taxonomy): domain Eukaryota; kingdom Metazoa; phylum Arthropoda; class Insecta; order Hymenoptera; family Ichneumonidae; species Ophioninae sp. B BG-2022a. Next base: position 25,042 of record JAPYZJ010001721.1, read on the forward strand.
ACAACCGATGTTGCCATATTATGCCATTTTTAAATAAAAATCATTTTCTCAGTAAAAGATTTGTATTATAATGTTCGATTTATATTTCTTTTCACTCCAAAAAGTATTTTATACGTTTATTACGAAACAGTGTTTAAAGATAAAGTATTTTTGTTTGGTTTGTTATTTTACTGACTTTGTATGGAAATCGATTTACAATGGTACAATGGAGGTACAATGTGATACCTCCCGCCCAGCATCTCGATAATATATTAATAATTGATGATGTGGAAAACAATGAATAAAATATTTTCAGTTAACCTGAATTCGTTTTTTTTTCTT
>JAPYZJ010001722.1:0-46995 GCA_030522765.1 Ophioninae sp. B BG-2022a
CGGTTTTTTGGGGGGGGGGGGGGGGGGGGGGGCGATCGTCGCGAGGGAGAGGTAAGGGGGAATAATGCGCTCCGGTCAAAGTGAGAGTGAATTTTACATCGGGAAGAAAAGTGAAGAAAAAAAAAAAGGAGGGTTAGGAAATTTCGCGATTCAAGAGGGAATGATCGTGGAGACGGGAAGGGATTGGAGGTTGGAGATTCGGGACAGAGACATGGAGATTCTCGAACGACACGAGAACACGTTTGCTATCGTATTTCTTTTTTTGTTTCCATTTTCGTTTCTTGTTCACCCATCCCCTTTTTTTTCCTTCCATTATCTCGTTTTATCTTTCGTTTGAATTTTCTCGTAATCTCGTATCAGCGAAATTGAAAAAAAAAAAAAAAACGTTCTCCGTGCGCGAGAACGACGAAGTACGTAAAACACACACGCGTTTATCCGACCTGTACGTACACCTGAAAATCTGTTTCCTCGTCCGGTTCGTTCGTTATTTCCTTGTTTGTTTGTTTGTTTTTTTTTTTCGTTTTTTTGTTTCTTTCTTCACACGTTTTTTTTTGCTGTTTTTTTGTTGTTTCTCGTTTCCTTAACTTTTCTCAGGGCAAAAAAAGGGGGGCGCGCGCTTATTTCTTTTCTTTCATCATCTTTACGGTTAACGGGCATTATTATTATTATTAATATTATTATATTCCTTTTATTATTCTTAAATCGTTAAGCGAGCACGGCACACGATATTCCGGGGAGGGGGGGGGGCGTTTTTTTTCTTTCTTTTAACTTCTTCTTCCTGCTGTTGTTTTGTTTGCTTTTCGTATTGTTGATTCGGCTTTGTTGTTGTTGTTGTTGTTGATGTTGCTGTTGTTAGATGTTTTGCTGTTTCATTTTTGCGCTTCTCGTCTCGTTTTCATCTACTTCCGGTTGTCTTCCTGGTCGCAGTCACGGCTTATGTGACCCGTTTTTCCGCAGACGTAACAGATCTTGCCTCCCGATTCCGTACAATTACGGGCGATGTGACCAGTCTTGTTGCAGTTGTAACAACTCTGGAAGGCGAAGCGTCCCGAGTCGTTGCTACCCTCCGGGCAACTGCGCGCGATATGCCCGGTTTTGTTGCAGTTGTAACAGCTCATCTCCGGTCCCTGTTTCAATACAATGTTTTTTTTTGTTGTTGTTTTTTTTTTTGTTGTTTTTTTGTATATTTTGGCTTATGAGTGAAAATGAACGTGTTGAATACAAAATGTATCGGGAAACGGTGCGATATTGCAGGATTGTAGGTTATGCGATCACTCGAATTGAATCAATGATTTTTTCAATGGTGCATATTCGAGTTAATTTTTGTTTGGGTTTGTTTGGGTTCAATCTCAAAAAAACGTTTTTTATGAACATCGTGTTTGAAAAATTGTCAGTTATTGGCGATTCAGTGGTATCATCGTGTCGGAACGTACTTCGAGAAAACGGATTTGATTTACAAATTTTCTACGCAATTTCGGACAAATTTTCAACTCCGGAATACTCTTTTGTTTTTTTATTGAGCCAAAGTCGGAAATTTAGGTTAGAGAATTAATGGAAATTTTAATTAGACGCCTTGCTTCGTGATGAAAAAAGATCGAGTCAATTTAAATTTCTGGAGGAAAAGATTTGTTGATTTATCTTACTATGTATATATACATACATACATATGTATTTTCGCTTAAAATGAACTTGAATTAAATGGCCAATTTAGTTTTTGACATAACCTACAAAATTCATTTTTTTTTTCTACCGTTTACTCGAATGTGCGGGCTTAATTAATTCAGCCCCGGGCCAAACTTGTTGCTCACTCCAAACAGTTGTCGGCTGAAAATCTCAGCAACTTGCGAACACTATTTTTATAGAAACGATCGGGACGAAAAGTGTACGGACGACGGTTTTTTTTTTGACGTTAAAAATCGTTGGAATGGACAATCGTAAAAAAATAAATAACGAAATAAAGAAAAATCTTTTGCATCAATCGATGCAAAATTTAGAAACGTAGTTTTGATTTCGTGGAGGAATCGCATTTTTTTTTTAAATGAAAATAATTCGGTTGCACGATGTTGTTGCATTGAGTGTCCGAGAAAAATTTCGTTCACGAACGATGCTTTTTCCCTTCGCTTAAAAAGTTGAAAAATGAGTGCGAATTAATCGGGAATGTTTGTGTCACGAATTTAAATTTTAGCACTGATGCAATCGCGTCGGTTTTGGTGTCGAGCTAATTAGAGCTCCAGCATTGAATACAATATAAGAGAAAAAAACATAGAATAAAGGTCGAAACTTTATTCTTTTTCATATAATGAAAAAACTCATTTTTCATTTTTAAATCTGAAAGGAAAATGACTCGGAAGAGGAAGAAGAGTTTACGATGGAATTTCAATGTAAATGAGGCGGAAAGATTGGTAAAAACGAAAACGATTTTAAAAAAAGGAACAGAAGGAATTGTTTGTAGTACAAAAAATTGTGGAGTACAGGAAAAAGTATTACTTCGAGTTCTCGATGTACCGAATTTAATTGAACAAATAAAATTAATTATTCATAAAAATGACGAGATAAAACAAGGTGAAGAAAGATCAATAATATTTTTACCTGTTGATTCGTGAGAGTCAATTGAATAAGCAAATAATAAATCGTATCAAGGCCTAATTAATTCAGAAGAGGAGAAATTCGAGAAAAAGGTGGTGGCAATATTTCTCCAGTTTATGAGAATCGGAAAAACCAATTTTGTGCCGAAAAGATTCGTTCACAAAAAAAAATAAACTGAAACTGAGAAAAAAAAAACCGTATTTACATTCACCGTTTCGTGAAATCCAAATTGAATTTTCAAGTCAACAAAATATTGTAAATAATGAAATTACAAAAACAATGATGAGGAGAATTCAGGATTTTTCATTATTAATGCGAAAACGATGCAAAAATAATTCAACAATTAAATGCGATAAAAATTCAATAGTGATGCGAGACGATGATCCGTCAAAATGCGCAAGGTGAAAAATGTCGAAAACCAATTTGGGAGATAATTTTGCCTCGTTACCTGTTGGCAATCTTTCGCGATGTGTCCAACGCCGTTGCAACGATAGCAAAGGTCCTGGTCCTCCTTGCACTCGCGCGCAAAGTGACCGTACTGGTTGCACTTGAAGCACTTCTCGCGTCCCCTGGTGAATCCACCGTCGCGGTCGCCTCGACCGCCGCGGTCTCCCCTCGCACCCCCCGGTCCACCCTGGGGGCATTCCCTGGCGAAATGGCCCATTCGGCTACATTTGTAACACGCGCTCGAACTCATCTTTTATGGATCTGCGAAACAAACGTTGTCCTTCCGATTCAGTTGTTTCATCCGGCTCGTCGTAACCAATTGACATTTTGGAAAGATTTTCAATTTTCGAATTATCATTTTGGAATTCAAATTTTTAACTGAACGTTTTCATTGTATAACTTTGTTAAATCGGATTCGAAACATGCGTCGAATCGTTCGAAGCGTAACGAAAAAGTGCAAATAAGGAGTATCGATGCGTTTAGTCCTACAAAATGATACGGCGCGATGAACAATTATCATTTCCTATCGTTATCAACTTTGTTGTCTTTACTCAATGCTTTCTGCGGAAGGAATGAAGAAGAAGGCATCTTTTATGTAGCCAACATTGGACGACGAATCGAAGTGAAAAATAAAGAGGAAACGAATTCGAGAAGTTAACAACCGAGCGCAAGTTTTTATCAAGACCTAGCTTCCAAGTTCCATCAAGACCCTGGGTTTGGCTTCCTTCTAAGATTTATTTAAATCAGTCTCGATTTCTCATATCGAAGTTTCCAATTTCAGCAATTCATCTAGACGTTTCTATCTACCGATGATCGCGGAAACCAAAACTTCGACACCTTTCTCCAGAAAATCCCAAGAGCTTTCCCCGGGGATTTTTCTGTCGAAAGCACCAAACTCCTATCAGGAGGATCGGTAAACAAAATTCCATCGTTAGATATCTACGTCATCAGCGTTTTAGATACGTCGCATCAATAACGTTTGCAAAAAATTCTTTGAGGAGACACAAAACCGTTTAGAATAATAATAAACGAACAAACGAATAATACAAACTTCTCCGAGTAAAAAAATCGGTTTCTTTTTTCAAAAAAAAACGATCTTGCCCAAACTTCGAAGCTGAAATATATCATGACAAGTATTAATTTTCAGGATAAATGAAAATCCCTCGGCACGAAACGACAAAACGTTTTACTGAAGGATCAAGAATAAAAAGATGGCATATGTCGCGTTCATCATCGCGTTTCACGATCCCGAGAAAAGTCGCAATTGAGAGAAAGAGAAAAAGGGGGGAGGGGCGCCGCGTTCGGCGATAAATCGTAGTAAATGAACTTTACTTTTCTGGAACGAGATGTAGAAAAATCCACGAGGCCGAGTGAAAACAACACGAACGGAAAATTTGGCGTACGCAAGATTCGGCTTCGCAGAGGGCGAGGGGCAAGGGGGGGGGGGCGGGAGGGGATAAAGGTGGAATTTCATACTCGGATGCGCGCGCAACGAAAATACTTGGACGCCAACGTCGCCCGTATCGTCGCACGCCCGGAGCGATAACAATATTAAGGAATAACAATAACGAATTTACGGGGTACTTGTTCTTTTTTTTTTTCTCGTTATTTTATCTTTTCGGGGATCGGCTTTGGGGAAACATCGTGCACGGGGCGCTTGAGGCGGCGGGTCCACGAAGCGCGCCACGAGCATCGTGCGAGCGAGAAACGCAACAAACGGACTCCAAATGCTCTCGGAAGGAAAAAACTTTGCAAAACGTGTGTCGAGATACTAGGGAAAAAAAAAAGTTTCGCTCGAAAAAAACGGTAGAAAATTTTCCAGCCGGCTCGCGTACTTCGCCCATAAGGCCGGGTGAGGGGAGGGGGGAGATAAAATCGCGTCGTGGCGACGTGAGAAAATGGCATCGCGTGTACGACCAGAAGGCCGTTACAACAGCACGTGTTTTTTCTTTAGTTTTCATTCATTTATTGCTCCGAGGGGCCGTTGAATGACTTCTCTTTCACTAAGCTCGAATTGTATTCGCGACTACTCGCTGTTTTTTTTTATACGCGCCCGCGCGCGTGCACTTTTAAACACGCAAGTGAACGTTGAAAAGACGCTCAGAAAAAAAAAATCGACGAATCGTTAAATACTTTTTATCGGAGTTCTGGATGAGGGTAAAAAAAACACGGTGATTATGTACCTCGAAAGTTTTTCCGGTGTATGAAAAAAAAAAAGCACGCACACTCGCGGATGAGAATGTACGCCGCACGGTATTTCTCTCGAGAGGGGAACTCTCGCTAAGATGGCATCCGAGAATGACGCCGTACCGCGATCTTTTTTCTCTCTCGCACGCGTGCCGTGCGCGCCTTTATATCTATATCTCTCTCTCTCTCTCTCTGGAACTCTCGTATTTCGTTCGTCGGGAGGATCGGCGGCAAAAAAGCGCACTGTGGGGTGGCCGACCGGCGTAGCTATCGTCAAAATGGTGGAATAATCGCGTGCACGAGGTTAACGCGAAAAAGACAGAGACGGAGAGCGACGAGAGTCCGCGGTGAACTCGCGTCGAGAGAGACTTACGGGGAAAAAAAATCGCGTTAACGAGAGTCGATGCGGCTTCTCGGTAAAAGGTCGCGCGATATGAAACTTTTTTGAAACCACGTGTGCCAAAAATCACTAGGGGGAGTAAAAACTTCACGGAAGTAACGCGCCTTATGGCATAATCGAATTCACGGCGTAGCTTGGCACGTAGCGTTTTTTTTTTTAAACCGATACGAGCGCGGATACGATGTATGCACGTATGTCCTTTTCGACATCGGGAAGATGCACGTTTATCGATGAGTACCCGGAGAGCACATTTTTCTCGTTTCGAGAATTTATTAAAATGCTCCTTTTTTAAATATTTTTTTTTAATGATTCCCTTCTCATCAACTCTCACTCACCTCTCAAAAAGTCCTCGTGATAATCTCGAATAAACGTGATGTACTTCGTGTGTCCTCCTTCCTTTTTTTCCCGTCTTCCACTCTCTTCCACTCTCTCACCCTCTCTCTCACACTCTCTCTCTCTCTCCTCACTCGTCCGCTTCACGTTTCCTCGTCGACGCGACTTGTGGCAATGGGGGCCGCGGGAAACGGTGTTTTCCTCAGGAAGAAACTCGAGACCGATGCTCGGGCGGCGGGGTGGGGAGCGGTGAGGAGTCGCGCCGCTTGCCGAGCGCAGCGAAAGTCTCGCCGGGAGGGGGCTGAGAGTCGAGCGAGTTCGACCAATCGGGAGACGACTTGTGCCGCGCCAACGGCAATTCCAGTCGTTCGCGAGTAATGTCCGACGTAGCCGTTTTTTTTTTCGACCAACGATCGCAGCGACATCTCGCGAAAAATTGGGCCAATCGGAGACGAGATCTCGTCGACTGAGATACTCGATATTTGGTTTTTTGACTTTTGGAATAATCGGGCTTGACAATCGTCGGCTAATTGGAAATTTTACGATTTCGTATATTTCATGATTCATGGCTCTTCACGATTGTCGTCCGATTTTCATCGGCTCCGTGGATGATATTAATTGTTGTTGCGAGATTCTCTCGCGTCTCATTGGCTCGCCTGAAATATCGCGGATGGTCGCGTTCCCGTTCTATTACGTCGTTTTCTGGATGACGTTGCCACACTTTTCGCCGCAACTTCTGGGCGCACACTCAACGCGTTCGGAGTCTCTCCCACTCTCTCGCCGGTCGCTCCGTGCCGCAAATCCGAGATATCTACGCCACGTGTGCGCGACGCTCGCGGATTCATTTCCGTAGCCGTTGCGACCTTCTTTTTCACAAATGTCTTTTCATTTTTGAAATCGTCGAAGAATTCGAAGATTTTTTTTCCAAACGTCGACAATGGTTCGAGCGCCTGCCGATGTTTTCTTTTTCATGCCGGCACTCCGGCCGATGTTTTTTCATCTCAATATGGCGGTTCGGACGTTTCCGTCGTCGCGACGGTCTTCCGTGTGATAAACGTGTGTGCGAATAAAATCAATCGTGGCGCAATCACGAGCGAACACCGGCTGAGAGTGCCTGGTGCTGCCATCTACCCCAACGAATTTATGATCCGTTTTCGTTGTCCAGCAGTGAAAGATCCAATTATCTCAGTCGGTAAAATTGGATCGAACAGCGTCTGGCATACACCCTTAATCTAAGGAGATTATATATATAGATGTTGCATTATAACCTGTGACCGCTTGCGAGAACGCTGGAACCCTGGTGTCCGCGTTGCCGTAGGATGTAAAACCTCATCAGCATCATCCCTGATACTGACCTCTGTAACGTTTAAAATAAACTTTCCGTTAAACAATTCCGTGAACAAAAGTTTAAAAAAAAATCGATCCGAAATATGGCGGATAATAAGCGTTCAAAGAACGAGAGTGACAGCGAAGACGAGTGGGTCGGTCCATTACCTTCCGAGGCTGCGCCTGTTAAAAAGCAAAAAGGTATTATTACAAATTACTATTAACATTTATCAATTCTTAATGAAAATACACAAATACTTCACCATCGCCTTATTTTTATCGATGAGAATGATTACTATTTCGAGATTCTCGATATTTCGACTGTAACTTCCATATCTAATTTCCGAGAAGAACTTTGATTCATTAATTAAAATTTCAAAGAATCGGAATTAATTTTCCATTATTGGTTTACTTCGGCTCAAACTTTATCTATTAAACCGCCCTTAAAATATCAAGTTTGAGGTTAGGTACACATAACCTCAAACTTCCGCGTCTACCAGCCTTTTTACGACAAGAACAATCGTAACTGATTCCGATGTTGCTCACGTCCAGAAAACAAAGTTTTCGTCCCAGCGCTGTCACAATTTCGAATTGAGACATTTTCACTTCGACGCTCGAAAATTTTCAGTATTGGAGTACGAACAAGTTTACGTCGATAATTTACCATGCTGCGAATGTTACGAGAAGTCTTACATGCACAGAGACGTCGTCACTCACATCGTAATAACCAAGTGAGTATTTCAGACCTGGAAAGAAAGTACGTGCGACTGCCGAGTGCTTTGTAGCATCGATAATCTTAATTGGCCGTCTTGTCCTTCTTTCAATGCAGAACAAATTTCGTGATCACCGCGAGTTGCGACGGACACGTGAAGTTCTGGAAGAAGCAAGAGGAACTCATAGAATTCGTAAAGCACTTCAGGGCGCATCTCATGGCGATTCATTCCATGGCGGCTAGCTGCAACGGGGTTTACGCCGCCACTGTCAGTCTAGACAAAACTATGAAAGTCTTCGATGTCATCAACTTCGGTAAGACGATCTACGTTTCTCATGATTTCATTGCCGTTTGGTTTCTTTACGTTACCTACTTCGCCGGAACGCTTTCAGTGCTGGATTACCCATCTAGCAGTAGTAGTAAATTATTGAACTCCTGCTCTTCCACATTTGATACAAAAAAAGTTTGGAAAAGTGACTTTTCGTTTTATATCTTAAATCAAACTTAGAGGTGCGCGCTAAAACTTAGACTCGCTAATCCAGTGGCTCGTTACTATTTCCATCGTTCTTTTTGTTTCAAGATATGATTAATATGATGAAATTCGACTACGTACCTCAGGTGGTTGAGTGGGTTTATTCGCCTGGCGATGCAATCGCAGCGGTCGCCGTCACCGATCAGGATAGCCAAAAAATTTGTGTCTACGACGGACAGGGAACCGAGCGTCCGCTTCATATTTTTGACAAACTCCACAGGAAGCCGGTAGTCGTGATGAAGGTAAGAAAATCAGCAAATATTTTATCTTTTGTTATCATTACTCTCATTGCGAAATCATTTTTCAGTCTCCAATCGAAATTTGAGCATATTGATTATTTATTTGGTTTATAGGTGAAGCTAAAAAGCAAATTAAAAAAATGCATAATAATAATCATCATTTCTAATGTTTAATCAACTATTTACAATAATTTACAACATTCTCATTGTAAATAGTTATTTAAATGATAGTCATAATGATAAAATAACTAATGTAAATAATAATCATTACTTGACAATTAATGAAGGTTTTTTATTTTAACGATGATAATATCGTGAGGAATTAATAATAATAAGTAATAATAATAACGTTTCAGTACAATCCAAAATTCGAGACTTGCATCTCCGTTGACAAAGCGGGAATTTTGGAATACTGGACCGGGCCGAAGTCCGAGTACAAATTTCCAAAATCCGTGAAATTCGAGTCAAAATTGGACACCGATCTCTTCGAGTTCGCGAAAAACAAGACTTATCCATCGGGTCTCGCAGTGTCGCCGAACGGCACGAAATTTGCCTCGATCAGCGGGGACAGGAAAGTACGAGTTTTTCATTTCATAACGGGCAAACTCTATCGGGTTTTCGACGAGACTCTTCAAAGATTCGCCGAACTACAACAGATGACTCAGCAGTTGCCTAATATGGAATTCGGACGCAGGTATTTCGATAAATATTAACGAAAAAGCAGAGCTCAAATGTGGAAGATCCGTATAACTTCACAAATTTCCAAAATCCGTTTTCCCAGTGGCGTAAAAGTTTTTATTCAAAGATCGAGCACCAGTTTCAATAGAATTCATAAACGCAGAAATTGTTTCTTTCATTTAACAAAGAAAATGTTTCATCCTCGAGAAATCGCGGTACAAGATGGTACATCTTTTCCTAGTTCTTTACTTCAAACGTTTTTTTTTTAATTCTTGTGCTTTTGCAAATTTCAATCACATTCACTGCGTTACATCCGTTGGAATAAATCGACAGGATGGCGGTCGAGAGGGAACTCGACAAGGCCGAAATCAATCTGGGAAATATCCTTTTCGACGAGTCCGGCTATTTCGTTCTCTACAGTACGATGCTTGGAATCAAACTCGTGAATTTACATACGAATCGTTGTATCCGTATTATGGGAAAACCGGAGAACTTTCGTCCCATGAATCTCGCCTTGTTTCAGGTATCTTTCCTACTTCAATGTAGCCCTCTCCACCATTCTTGCGTGATAACCTATATCTTCGATTTTCAACGAAGCTTTATTGATTACCAGCGAAGATAATTCTCAGACATTTGAGTTTTTCTGATTTGAAAAAAAAAAAAAATTCTAGGGCAAAGCGAAGAAAACAACTGCGGCGGTGACAGTGGAAATGGAAGCATCGGAGAATCCAACGATGGAACTGGTCCGTCCAGATCCAACGTTGTTTTGCACGGCCCACAAGAAAAATCGTTTTTACATGTTCACGAGGAGGGAACCCGAGGACACGAAAAGCACCGAGTGCGATCGCGACGTCTTCAACGAGAAGCCTTCCAAGGAAGACATTATATCGTCCACCGAAGCGACCAACGTTCAAAAGATTTTCGACACCGCCATACTCCACACAGCTCTTGGTGACATTCACGTTTCTCTCTTCGGCAAGGACGTCCCTAAAACCGTCGAGAACTTTTGCGTACACGCGAAAAACGGCTTTTACAACAGTCATATATTTCATCGAGTCATCAAGGGTTTCATGATACAAACGGGCGATCCGACCGGCACCGGTACAGGCGGTGAAAGTATATGGGGCGGCGAATTCGAAGACGAATTCCGGCCGCATCTCAAACACGACAGACCTTATACGATGAGCATGGCGAACGCCGGACCCAATACGAACGGAAGCCAATTCTTTATAACGCTGACTCCAACGGTAAGCCGAATAAGGCAAAGCGGAAATTACAAATAGTTTTAATTCTTTTACTTAGATTTCTCGAAGATTTTTTCATTCAACCATTTTCCGTTGATCAAACTAATTTTTCAATTAAAACTTTGTTTTTCATTTTTTAATTAATTTTAAACTTATTTTTAAATAAATTAATTTTGTTAAATTTCAATTATAAAAAAATCTTCAATTTAACCCTTTGTACGTTAAATAAAACTATCAAGCTCTACAGCTACGAAATCTGCAGAGCTTGATGTTTGATTTTACCAAAAACGTGGACATGTGATAAAATTGAATTTGAAAATTTGTAAAGTTATATGAAAATCCCACGTGTCTTTAAGGCCGTCTGTTCATTATTTTCGTTCGCGAAACGTCCAGAATTTTTAGTATCCGAATCGATAATCGCAATTCTAATTGCCTTATTAAAACGTCTACACGTATTGAGATCTGGCACGAAAGCGTGACTAAATTTAATTTGCCTTGAAAAAGTCCAAAAGGCGGAATATCGTGAGATAGTTTTCGAAAGAATGATATTGTATGATAATATAAAAAATTCTCACGGAATAATTAACGTTACGCGCGGCTAAAAAAAAAGATTTTAAAACATTCGGAAGAAACGCGATTCGATGCAACGGCGCGTCGTTGAATTTCATTATAAACGTATTTTTTTCCTCGTTTCCCACAGCCCTGGTTGGACAACAAGCACACGGTATTTGGGAGGATAACGAAGGGAATGGAAGTCGTGCAGAACATCAGCCAAGTGAAAACGAATCCAAAAACCGACAAGCCTTACGACGACATACGGATCGTCAGCGTAACCGTTAAATAATAATGTATTATCTAATCGATAAGTATATTCGTATTTTTTCAACGCTCGAATTAACCTTCACATGTTTTATTCCTCATTATTGTCTGGCTAATGAGGGATACAGAGAATATCGAGCCGTTCGATATTCTCACCGGTTGGAAACTGCCTAATGGAAAATTCTTTGATTACGCAAATCCGAAATAACATTCGCGATCTACCACAGCAATTTTCCCTAGAAACGAAGAATTCACGGCAAATTGCAAGAATTCGTGTTTTTGGAGAAAAAAAAACATCGAAATAGGGATTTAAAAAAAAATAACTAAAACGAATGTTCCTTCGAAGGGAGGAAAAACAAGTGTCTCCACTGAATCGATAATTTGGAATTCTACCCAATGTTCGATTATTTCATGATCGTTCCACAATGTCGATCGATTCATCGGGATTCAACGAGCGGAAAGATGATACTTCGAAAATCTCTGTAAAGATCCTCTATATACATGCATATTCCGTTTTCCCCTCGGCGAATGGCTACGAAACCGATCTTGCTAACCTATACGGGTAATGAAGGATTGGAAAGGGAAGAGCGTGAAGATCTTCAAGTTTACGCGTTTGAACGTCAGGAAAGTAATAATAAAAAACGTAACGAACTATTAACGAAACGTAAACATTGTCCAATCGTTATCAGATATTTACAACAGTAAGGGCAACGGGGGAAAAACAGTACGAGATGATCTTTCGTTAAATGTCTCGGAGTTTGAGACGAAGAATTTTGCCCGAGGCGTTTCTTGGTATGGAATCAACAAAAGCGACGCCACCTGTAAGAGAAATCGTGATTCAAGCTTCAAAATGAAACAGCGTTACGAATCATTGGATCGAAACGAGCCCAACGAACCTTTGAGTTCTTTATATTCGGCGACTTGTCGATTAACGAATTGTTGGAGTTCACTTTCCGTTATCGCGGTGCCTTTTTTCTTCAGTACGAAAGCTTTTGGTAGTTCACCCGCTCTGGCATCGGGTATACCGACCACCGCTGCATCCTCGACGTCCGGATGAGTCCTGAGAATCCCTTCTAGTTCGGCTGGTGGTACTTGAAAACCTTTGACCTTGACGAGTTCCTTGAGTCGATCGGTGATGAAGAAATCGTAATCGTCGTCGTAATAAGCAACGTCTCCGGTTTTCAGCCAACCTTCGTGAATCGCGTTCTTCGTGGCTTCCTCATTTCCGAGGTATCCCCTCATCACGTGAGGACCCCGGATCCAAAGTTCGCCAGTTTGTCCAGGAGCCGTGACGTCACGATCGGTCTCAGGATCGACCAGTCTCGCCTCGGAATTACATACCGGATGTCCTATACTGGCATACTTGCTGTTCGACGATTCGCTGAACGCAACCGCTGAACATTCCGTCATACCGTAACCCTGCAGAAACGCCAATTTGTCCGGGCCAATCGAAAACTTCTCGTAGACCCTCTGGATGTCCGATTCGGCGAGCGGCGCCGCACCGCTAAAGATCGATCTCACCGCTGCGAAATGACGCTTCTTTACGCTTGGCGCCATACCCAGAAAGAGAACTATCGGCGGGACGCAAAACAATTGCGTACACTGCGAACAAGTATTCATCCGTCAATGTTTTTTTTTTTATCGCATCGTTTCATGGTTGTTCAAAAAGTAAAGTGACTTTTCAAATTTCCCGGGTTACGTTCGGATTTCGATCTTTTTTTTTATGTTGGTACACGTCTATCCAATACACGTGGACGTTATCAGCCGTTTCGTAGGTTTTTAATAGATTTTGAGGTTAGACGCGTTTTGAGAGCCCGAGACTACCAAAATACTCAGAAGTTCGAGAATTGAAAAAGGCCGTTCGAGGATTATTAATTCGAAGAGAACCGAATCGACAACGATGAACGAACAAATATCTGTTTTTCGCGAAAAATAACAAGCCACCTTTACTTTTCGAACGAACCTTGTATTCCGCGTGTTAGCGCGTACCTCGTGGTTTTCCAAAACATTGACGAAGTTTTCCGGCGTGAATTTCGGCATGGTTACGAGTTTCGAGCCGACCGCCAATCTCGGCAGCATCAGTACGTTCATCCCGTAGATGTGAAAGAACGGCAGGAATGCCGGTATCACGTCTTTCCTGCTGTCTGTAACGAGAACTCTCCTGCTTTTGTCCCTTTTTCTCAAATTCATCAACGATTAAAAATGAACAATTTTGTGCGAAAGAAAACTAAGGTTTTTCGAGCACAACATATTTTGTTTGGGTTTGCTTCAAACCCAAACAATAATTCAAATAAATTGAAAAATAAGCGTCGTAATAAAAGTGAATTTTTCGTCCGTGTAATCGCACATCCTTATGCAGCATTGAAGCGCGTTATCACGGGACAGTGAATCGTAATTATCGGAGGGTACGCGAACGTTCGGGACTTTGATCGGCGAGCTAGGGGGGGGGGGCACATCCGTAACAGCAAAGGTCACACCGGGCGGGTGGGGGGCGAGGGACTGCTCGCTTATCGATAAGTAAAAAGCTTGGAATTAGAGTTCGTCCGAACCCAAACAAACTCACTTTCGAATATGGATGGAGGCATACTCCCGTTCACCATGAGTATGTTCGATACGAGATGCTTGTGGGTAAGTTCGACTCCTTTCGGAAGACCGGTAGTTCCACTGGAATACGGTAAAACGGCTAATTCGTCAGCGGATCGTTCCTCGTTCGGTAACGGTGGCAAGTCACGACCCCGAGTCATTAAGTCCTAAAAAGAACGTTGATGAACGAAGAGCGACGAATTAAATGGGGAGGGGAGACAAAAAAAAAATAAGTACCGCAAAAGGTATTGTCCCTTCCGGTATATCGCAGGTTCCATCTTCGATGACGATTCTCGGCGCATGCGCGGACATGGAACGTTCGGCGGCCGCGATAACGACTCGGGCATTATCCGCCGCCGCGATTGCCGCTTTGGCTCCCGAATTGATAAGTTGCTTCGTTATTTCGTCTGTGCATTTGTAAACAATGATTCGATAAGGGATTACGATACGCAATGCGCCAGACGGCGATCTTTGAACGAGGTGAAAGTGGAGGGAGTGGGGGTGCGACAGTTTAACGGACTTTGCTTCGCCAGTGTACTCGATATATATCGAGATATCGATAATCGATACTCACCAACAGTGTAGAAAGGATTTACCGTAGTCGCGATCGCTCCCGCTTCGAGTATCCCCAAAAAGGCAATCGCGCATTCCGGATGGTTAGGCGATACGAGCGCCACCGTGTCGCCTGGGCGGATGCCCAAACTTCGCAAACTCCTCGCTACGTGATTGGCGGCGTCTCGGGCACGACTGTACGTATACTTCTTCCCGGTCATCCCGCATTCCTGTGCGTCGAAAGGTCACGGTCGAAATTACGAAAAAAAAAAAAAAAATAAACGAGGGTTTGAGTGACAAAGTTCAAGTTGATAAATAGACGGAAATGAATATCGTACGAAACGAGACGCGCGATATCAGCTTTTTCGTGGTTTCGATACGAAACGCGGTCGCAAGAGAAGACACAAGCGAAACGGTTTTTTTTTTGTCCGATCGAAAAAGAAACGAGCTTTTCACGGTTTTTCTTCCTCATCTTTTATCCGATTTCCCGCTGTTTGTTCTTGCTCTTCTCATTATTTTTCTTCGTCTTGATCGTCGTCATCGTCATCGTAGCGCATCGCAGTTTTGACGATGCGCGCGCATCGTAGTTTTGACGATGCGCGCGCAACATAGTTTTGACGATGCGCGCGCATCATTTACTCACGAGTGCTATATTGTTGGGATACTCGGCGATGTTCTTCCATACGAATTCGGGTACGGTGAGCGACGGTAGATCAACGTCAGGATAAGGCGATGTGAAGATTCTCTCGCCTTTAATTCCCTCCACGATCTTACATTTGGCGACCGCACGGGAATAGGCTCTAACGTTTTTCCTCCCGTTGAAGTACTTGCTGCTGCTGCCACTTTCCAATGGTGATATCACCATGAACCTTCGGCTCCCTCGTACCAGGCTCACCATTCTCTTATTTTTCCTTTGACTATCGAGTTAGGCCTACAATCGACGATTTTTCGATTAAGATGGCGCCTCGAGCGTTTCTCAACCTCGAACTATCCGTATGTTCGTGTTAATCGTTGGACGAGATAATTCAAGACAGCACTTGTGTCAGAATGAAAATTCGAATAAAAATGGAACTTCAAGTTTTCTCGATTTTTGTCCCGTTTTACCGAAGTTATTCGTTATCTACTATTCGTGTTCGAAAAGAACCTTAATCTTGTATCGTTAAACACTCGTGTTCGAAAAACTCACCTCCTTTCCCTCTCCCTCTTTTTCTATCTCTTTCTATCTCTACGTCCCCTTTTCTATCTTGAATAAAAGGCGAAAAAAAACAACTAAAAAGAAGAAAAAAAGCTATTCATCGATCAATGATCTCGAAAGGAAGAAAAAAACAAAACAAAAACAAAGATTCGTACGTCGAGTTCGACGTCGCGTGGGTCGGAATGTACGAGCGCTCTCTGAAACGATTTGTCCGATGTTTTTCACTTAAACGCGAGGCAGCTTTACCGCTGCCGAATGAAAACTAGTTTCCCCACTCAGCCGCAGTCGCCACCACCATCGCTTCCACCAACCACCACGTACGACCAGTTAACCGCCGCAGAAGAGAAAGAGGGTAAAAAGCCAAGGTCTTCGAAGAGTAGCTCGACAAGATATGCGTTTTTCTTTATCTCACCTATCATGTCTTGTGTAATTGTTTACGCTGACGGTTCGATAGGCATTTAGTTGTCATTTTCGTTACACATTCACCCGAAAGAGTTCACATTCACGCAGAGAGGGGCGCTCACAAGGTGACGCGAAAATAAATTCGTTCGTTACGCGCTAGACGCAGAGTGGAATAATAGGAAAGCGGGAACACGAAACTGTCAAGCCCCGCGCGCCACTCTCCGCAGCTTCGTGTACTTTGTACCCGTTTACGGCGTGCACGAGACATAAATATTGTTACGATTTAATCAGTCGCGGCTACGATCCCGTCTGAAATTGAGAGGGGCTCGTTCCCTTCGTGAATCTCCGTCCCGTTGAATCTAGTGTCAAAACCCTCATTCCTTTTTTTTTTTACGGGGAATTCACATTGCTTATGAAAACGATGATTCTTGGGTAGTAAAACTAACCTCTATGGAATACTGTGCCAACCCACGGAAGTAGGGTTAGAAAGTGTCAAAATCACTGTACCTTGACAACTGATAAATGTGTCGAACGTTCTTTGCAATCTTGAAATTCGTATGAGGTTATGTCATGTTCAACTGCCTTTGAAAACGAAAATACGAAAATGGTTAGAAATATCGTGATTGACGTGAAAATAGTGTGACTTGCGAAATAGTGAAATTTATGTATTCTTATATTTTACATTTTTTCTATCTGTGTCGAATCAGCGAAAATTTCGCTTTTTTTAAGAAGTTTCAAGCGTTCGGTTTTTATTACCGGGGAATATTTACGACGCTGTTGATTTTTCAAGATGTCGAAAATTTTCACCGTTTCCTTTTCGAAATATTTGGAATCTATGATTGCACAGATTTTTTCGTGTGCTTGTTTCGAGCAACGAAATATTTTACCTTTTATGCATAACCTTCGAATCGTGCTTAAGATATAAAAAGATATAATGAATTTTTATCGACTGGTTTCGATGATGTAGCAATTTTCAACGTCCACCGTTTACAGAGTATAGTTACAAAATGGCGGGTACAGATTAAGATCTGAGGATCTGCCAGCGCCGTCAGTCAATAAAGTACGTTTAAAGAATGAACAAACTTTCTTATCAATTCATTATACGGGCACGTTCCAATCTTAATCGCGAATCTTAAAGATTTACGATACGAAGTCTGAAACTTCCGTTTTTAATAACCTCTACGTTTATTTATATGTATCGCTTATCCTTTTTTTACGCATCATAATTCCCACCGGTTTTTTTATTTTTGGTGATCGTCTTCGGAGAATTTATCTTTTCTTATTTATCTAACCCAAACAAATCCAAACTTAAAAATAAATATATTTCTATTAAAAATAGAAATATTTCGACGTGACTGTGGCGAAATTCGAAACCTCAAACCTCATTTATTGTTAATTAAACATTATGGAATAACCTAACCTACTAGTTGCGCACCACTGCGAGATAGAGACATCCTATAAGTTTGTACAGCAGGTGTGCGCAGGCGTGGATGCCATATTATTCTGCGCATGTGCATACATATATAAACCATTCTGTAGGCTTCAGTGGTGCTCGCGCATGTGCATTTTCGAGGGAACCAAAAATTTGATAGTATTTATACCATGATTTAAAAAATGGAGATTGGACGTCAGGAAACATCATATCAAGGAACTTTGTCGAAAACGTTTTTAATCGGGCTATTGGTTATCGAGAAACAGTTATTCTTCTGCCAGATCTGCGTTTCGGCACAATTCATGAAACTAGAACGTAAAGACCTTTTCGTTACATTTTTATTCTTTTTCGTTTTTTTAAATTTTATTCCATACAATGGAGGCGCGATGAATACATTCAATCGAGTCGGAACCTTGAGAAAGTTGGTTGGATAATTGCGAAGCTCGTGAGAGCGTGGGAGACTCAATTCTGAATAATTGCCGGCGGATATGATCATTGACGCACGAAAATCTTTTTTTTTAATCACAATGGAAAATTATTTTCGGGAAAGAGCTGCGATTTCTCGGTCATCGTTTCAACGACTTTTCTCGGCGCTGCTTCGACCGCCGTTCTGGATTTTTCGGATTCCAGGTGGAGTAAGTTCGTCCGTTTGCAAAATTGACGTTCCAGGATGTTCCTTTCCCGTTGTTGTACGAAATACTGTAGGTTGGCGAAGCGCCTCCACGCGGCATTTCTCGGAACACGTTTGTCGAGTACGACGCAGGCGATCGGCCGATAGCGGAGAAATCGGGTATATCTACAGTCGGTAATGGAATCCTCGGGATGATCGGTGTCGGTATAAATGGAAAACCGTCAAGTATCGGCAATGAAGGGAGATCATAAGGATCTCTTTTTCTCCACCGACTGGAATGAACTTTTCTTTCAAAGTTGTTTGGCTCTGTGAAATCGCCCAAAAAATTGTATTAGAATGCGTCAACGTGTTATTCGATAAATGTAAAACCGTTTTCGTTGCTGTCTCCATAAAAGGAAACAAAAAAAAAAACGTACTCATTTGGATAGCGTTCATCACTTGTTTTTCGATGTGCCGTTGAAGCAAATTTTGAAAGGCAAACGGATCGAATATCGGATCGATCATTGCCGATCTTCTCGTCGGTATCGCTCTCTTGCCATATCGAACTGGCGAAGAAATTCCAACCTTGTCCGGTGAATCTACGGATCAACGATCAGTCAAACCCAAACGAACTTAAAGTAGAGTAAACTCTCTCTAAATCAACGCTCTGTAGTGGGCCATTCACCATAATTCTGTTTTGTGGCAATCATAACCTCAACTTCAGTATTAAACTTTCCATTTTGTGATTCCAAAAATAAAACCCAATTACTCCTCTTTCATCATAATTACGAACAAAGGTAAAGTTTACAAATCTTTCGGTAAAGGGCGCCCTCTAGGAGCGTCCAAAAGTCGGACGTCGATTTACCTCGCGCGTATTGGTCGACAACGACGCATTCGGCGGCTCCGTTTTTTCCTCCTCTTCCGGTACTTTTTATTGTTCCGCCGCTCCTCCTACTACGCCAATTACGATCGACCTCGTCATTGCGCGTTGGGCCGCCGGGAGGGAAGGGTCTTCCGGACGGCATCCGTCCCAACAATCCGTCCATTGCACTTTGATTCATCCATGAGGGAAAATTGTCATCTCTTTGGGGCATGAAGGGATTGTCGGTGGTTTGCCAAGGTTCGCTGGCGATCGGATAGTTTTCTTCGAAATTTGGTGGAACGATGACGGACGGATCAAAAGGAAGCTTGCCTTGGTTGCGTTTGCCGTTGCCTGTGAAAATCGACAAGGAATAGAGAGATTTTCAAAAAAGAGAACTCGGGAAGGAACATCGGAATCCCCCCGCCCGCCATCATGTATGAAAAAAAAACCCTCCCGCCGAGAAGGTACAGTCCGTCCCAAATTTGGGTGATGACACGACGCACTGTCCTCATGCGTTAAAATTAATGGAGTTTCAGCCGAATATTCTACTTCCATCTCTCACCTGTACGTGGCGCTGGTTGTCGCGTAAAAATATTTCTATCGCGGAAGCTCGAAATTCATACGGTCTTCGTGTGTCATGCATAACAATAAACGAAGTAACGAGCGCCACGAGTGTTAGAGAAGGAGACTACAAATACCGTGAATTTCGCCACAGCGAAAGATACCGTGTATCAACGAACCCCCCCCCTGATCTCGCGCAAGCGAGACATACGTACGCAGTGAGTTATCGATCTCTTGATGAAATTGCAATATATTGACAGCCATAGCTTGCAGCGAAAGTGCCATTTTTTCCATGGCCTGTTTCACCTGCGTCTGCACGATGCGCAACATCTCCGTAATATCTGTCAACAACTTATGAGCGTCCTCGAAGTATCTACCGTAGTGTTTAATCAAGTAGTCCAAGTTGTTCTTAGCGTCGATGCTATTGAATTGTCTAGTTTTTTCGTGTTCGGACATAATGACGTTTCTCGTGTTGGCCAAGTCGTCGCGTATATGCTTGTTAGCTCTGATGATTTCAGTCAACAATTCCTGATGGTTCCAATTGTCCGGTTGCGACGGGTCGAATCCGTTCGGACCGCCGTTGCCGTTGGGGTAAGATTGCGGCGGCGGCGGCGCTTCGAAGGGTGGAGTTTGAGGTTGTCCGGAGACAACGGTTCCGGCCGGACACGGGCACGGACACAAGCAGCGACACTCGTTTTGCCAGACATGGACGGAGGCATAAGGATTACGACTGGTCGCATTGGCAAAGACGCCGGCTTCGGAGGGTCTTAAAGCCGGACAACTGCAATCGCAGTTGCATACGCACGCGCACATGCCGGTGAAGTAATTGCCGCAACCGATCGTGAAGCCGGGCGGCGTTAGTGGCGATTCCGTGGGCCAATCGACCACACCCGGTCTCGAGGGTTCTTGATGGGGCCACATTGGCCTGAAACTCGTCGGTAGCGTAGCCGTGACCGGTCCGGGGAAAAAGCCCGGGGTGGTGGGATAATAAAAGGGAGTGGTAGTCGTCGGGTGGAAAACGGGATAAGGCGGAGGTTTCGACGCGCCTGAACCCGAAGGCCAATGCGCGCCGTTCTGTTGGTTCGAGGGATACCAGGGTCCTTCGGGGGCACTCGTGCTCGGCGGCCACGTGCCTCCAGGAAAAGGATAATGGGTGGAGGGATGCGTCGACCTGTGAGTTGTTATAGACGGAAAAGGTTGAGGATTGACGGTTGTTGGATAATCGAACGTAGGATAAGGGGTCGCGGGATAATAGTCGTAGGGAGACTGAGTGTTGGACGGGAAGGTTCCTGGCGATTGCGTCGCGTCGTACGGATCCTGACCGTTACCAGCTGTATAATCGGTCTCTATGTTTTCATCGTAAATCGAAAGAATATCGTCGTCGTCCTCGTCCTCGTTATAATCGTACTCGCCGTTTATTGAATTGTGCGTAACACCGTTCTTCGAGCCACCTTCGCATCTTTTCCACACGGCTCGTCTTATCGCTCTCAATTTTGCTTTCGTCGTCTCGAGATCAATCTTTATACCGTTTACGTTGTACGCGAGGGTATCCAACTTTGAGGCGATAGTGTTCAATCGACCCCTTATGTCTATGGAGTCTTTGTACGTTTGAGTTTTGCTTGCGAAAACGGCAGCCCCTATTTCGGCGAGACGATCGAACAGTATTACCTGTATGTTCCAAGAGTTGGCAATTTTTTCAGTGAGGTCGTGAATAGTACCAGATATATCGGAAACGACGCGATCAAGCCCGCTTATTTGCATGATCTGGCTGGACACTTTCGAATTCACGTCCGATATGTTCGTTACCATCAGTCGGTAACCGGTACTTATCGATTGGTCTATTTTAATGAATTCCGAAATAACGTTTCGTTGAAAGTCCGGAAGGCTCTGGCCCATGTGAAGCATCGTTCTTCGGAGACCTCTAACTTCATCCATTATTCCCTCGACCGAGTGAAGCATCTCTTCCTTCGATCTACCCAACTCCACGTTTACGTCGTGTCTTATCGTTCCAATGTCGGCCATACCGAGAAGCGAGCCGAGAGCGCTGTCCAAACGCTGTCCCATCGGTAGGTAATGCCTGTGCATCTCATTCACCGTTCTCGTCGCTCTCTCCAATGTCGTCAAAACAAGAGTTACATTGCCGAGTATCCGCCAGAGGAGGTTGCTTATTCGCTTGTGATCGCGACGCGCGTCGGTCACGTTTTCCCATATCACGTGACCTTGGTGCTTTATGTAGAGGAGCTCGTTTTTCATGAAACGAACCTCGCCGACCACGTTGTAAAGGCTTGTATCCGCGGCCTTCAAGTCGATTACCGTGCTGCTCGCGTTCCCTGTCACCAACCGACCGACTTTTTTCTTCCGCTTTGATTCTCGCTGTGGTTCTTCCCGTAAAGTCCCCTTCTCCGAGGTTAACCCCTTCCTCGGCTTTTCCCCGACAAATCTCTGTCGAGACGAACTCGTGCTAGTTACATCTGAATAAATATATACATATATATTCCATACGATATCGATGCTCCTTAAACTCGATTGTAATAATACGAGAACATTGGCGCAGCCGAGTCAAGCTGCGTTACGCATCACCGATACACGGAGCGGTGACCGCAAACCGACTGGCGCCATCGATCGGTCGCCGGAAGAACGCAGCTTTCGAGACCTCCGTGTACTTTTATCGTAAGACTGGGAGAATCGGAAAAATACGTTTTTACCGGCACATTTCGAATCCTGTTTCCCCTCCCTTAAGCATTAACGATTAAATGAACGTTTATAATCGGATATGAAATATCCAGGTTCATAGACCTTTTTAAGACGTCTGTTGACCGAATGTTAGGTTAGATTAACGATGCGCGGCTAAGTTATGGCATAGGTCTTGGTTCGACAGGTTAACGCTTAAAAACCGCCAGAGGAAATCAATAACGAACTTTGGGACTCACGATATTCCGTCCCGATTCGCTTCGTCGATTTAATAGCAAAAGATGATTTTTTACCGTGCGTAGGTTCGATTTCGGCGTGTATCGCGTCATCGGCAAGCATGACCGACGCATCGTCTCGATAATAGCGGCGTTGTTGGCGACTACCTGAACTTTCGGACGGGATGACCGACGACAGTAAGCAAGCGAGGAGAGCCCATTGGATAGACATTTTTCGACAAATATCTCCTCCCGACTCGACCACCGGGGCGACCGCCTCGACCCCGTTACGCCGGTTCCTACCAGTTTCAAAAGCTTACAAATTTTCGAGTATCAACGGAACTGCGGTCGCGCGGGGAAAGCCACGAATCGTCGCCACCACTGGCGAGCGATCGACTCGAGCCAACCAAGCCGATTCCCAATTGTTAAATATTTTCCTGAACTAGTTTGGCCGTAAAATTGCAATTACATTTCCGTTCGGTCTTCAAACGCAAAGACGGCTTTCAACTTTGACGAGAGCTCGGAAAAACGAGCGTGTCCGACGCGAAACAGGTAAGATCCTCTTTCTCGACTTCCTCGAGAAATTTACTTTTCCGAATGCCGGCACGTGACGTGCGAGAACTCGAACTCGAATCTTTGCCCAATTGTCGCCGATTTGCTTCGCAATACGAACTCTCCCTCTCCCTCCTTCGTATTTGTAATTTACGACGAGTCCGAAAGCCGAGGCTTTCGAATAATAACAGTGATAAGGCATCAACGAAACGAGATGAAATTTGGCATCGCCCATCCATGAAATTGCCGCAACGCGATAAATAAACGGCAACGGAACGTGTCGCCGGAGACGCCTGGCGGCCGAGTGAACAAAACAGAGCCCGCTGTCCTGCCGTCTCAATACTCGAAGAAAATCGAGGTTAAGAGTGAACGCGAAATACTAATATCGACGCGAAAATTTCGCTCGCTGATATGGCACGGATCCTCGACTTCCTCTTCGCCGTTACTAGTTTCAATGAATACCGAGGCGGACGAAAGCGGAAGAAAAATAAAGACTCGAAGAATCTTGTCTCACTGCATAATCGTTTGTTTCGATCTACTTCGAAGAAAAAACAAAAGAACGAAATAATTGGCTCGAAAAAAAAACTGTTTTCCGTCCTGCCGCGCTTTGAGTATCAGCTATAAAGCACAATGCACAACGGCCCTTGTCACAACTAATTTTCACAACGTAGAGAATGGCTGAAATACGCGAGGAAAATCGCACGAGGAAATCGCGAATTACCCCACTACCACGCATGCGCTCAAATCGACGAGTAGGAGTGTCGGCATGGTAGGGGGCATCACTGCGCCAGATACTATTCGAGCACTCATAACCTCACTTTGCTAAATCGATCGAAGGTTTTCGAGAAACCTGACGTTTAACGCGCGGAATAAGAAATGAATAATAATCGTAATAATCTCGCGGTTAATTCGGTAAGCCACTCGAAACCGCGAAGCGAATTCGCCCTCATGACGCCGTTTCTGCATCAAATCTTCGATGTCGTTAAATTCGCTTTTTCAGTTCGATGATTTCCGTTGTCCGTTCGTCGTCCTCGACCAACAGTATCGAAATCTCAACTACCCAAGAAAACTCAAAGAAAAAGATTTGACCGGGTGCGAGCGAGTAGAGGGCGCTGTTGAAGTGGCGCATGACCAGTGGCGACACGAGCGACGCAGAACGACTATTGATCGTTGGGAAAAGGGTCGTGAGTGGTTCAATCGTTCTCGTTCTTCGAGCAGAAGGAGTTCGCCCTCGGCTTCCGCGATATCGTCTATTTTCATCTTCCGCGACTGAATCGTTACTACGTTGGCTTCCTCGCGTGCACAACGATCGAAGAGCCCAACTTTAGGCTAGAGAGACCCGAATCACCCCCAAAACTCTTGATCGTACTTCTGACCCCCCCCCCTCCCCCTACTCCTCCCCCCTTTCCATCCTTTTTCTAACCACGCCAAGTGTCATCCGCAGTGTGGCAGTGTAGCAGTGAGTGTGCGGAGGAAACTAGCTACCGCCGCGACGATGCGTCACGTCAGCCAACGTGGGTGTCGCGATAACATTCGCATCGTTTGAATATTTGTCGTTCTTCGTACGCAAAGATTGCCCTCGTTAGATACCACTTTACCGGCACGCGGATAATTAAATGTGATCGTTTTTTTTTTTTTTGGTGCTGCAACGAATCGATTCGAACCGCGTTAACGATCGGGCACGGTTGACCCCCTTTGTCGGTACGACCTGCATCGCTCTGTAGTCCGGTATAATGTGCCAAACCCCAGAGAATCTTTCCGACGAATTTATACTTTCGACTAAACTGGGGTATTGACTACTGGGGTATTGAAAGTTGATACGATCAAGATTCGTTCGTCTCTCAGAAATGGCGGTTCGGACGAGTAAAATGGCGGACGAAAGTTCGTTAGAATTCGAAAGTACGGTGTTACGTTAACTGACGTCACTTTACATTATCGGAAATTAGGACACGAAGATTTTGGAATTAACGCGATAAATGCGCAAAAATCTCAAAGGTTGATTCGTATATATAGCTATTTGTTATCGTATCATAGGTTAGGCGGTTTTTCGAATCCCCGTTACCGTTGACATCTTGAGGTTATCTAATTTACTAGTTGCGCCCGACCGGAAGTGAGAAACCCTGCGCGTCCGTACAGCCTGCAGCCATACGTTTACTCCATTATTCTGCAGATATATTTAAAGGAAATTTCATCGTAAATTATTGGACTTTAGGATCGAGACGACGCGAAAAATCAGTCGAACAAAATCGATAGGAAATAAAATAATGTTACGGTCGTTAAATGTCGTTAGATTCTCGATTCGACGTCGCGATTTTGCGGTTATCGTCGAAAGGTTAAAAGGTCACGAAAATATCGTAAGTCACGATCTTGTTGATGCTTAAAAGTGTTGCAGCGTGATCGTCATCGTTGCTCGATGTCTGTGGGTTCGAAAGTCAGTGGTGATAAGTTTTTTAAATTTTTTTATTGGAGATAACGAGCTGACGTCTTTTGCGATGTAAACCGAAGTGTTTCCGACTGCCTCAGAAGTGCTCTTGCAACTCGTACGTGGCCGAGTGAACACGAAACTTTCATTTATTTTAGTGACACCGTTTTGGCAAATGGGGTTTTGAATATCGGACGATATACGTATTTCCCTCTCGTAAGTAACCTTTTTCGAAATCTTTTTCGATTAGGCTATGACTTATCGAGCTACGTAAATTTTTCTACTTTCAATCCCGGGTCGCGTTTTGTCGCGGTCGTTTTGGCGCAGAGACGTTTTGGCGCGGAGACGCTTTGGCGCGAAGACGTTTTGACGCAGGGAATTTTTGATGCGTGGACTTTTGGGTGCAAGGACGTTTTGACGCAGGAACTCATTGCCATTAGAACGCGTTTGCAGGATTGTACCCGTACACACGAGAATCCAAATACCGTCAATAAATATAAGAAAAGCCGTCGCAACAACGATTGACCAATAATTTATTTATTGAGAAATTTATAAAAAGGATTTATACCTAAACAAAACCCATCAAGCCCAAACAAAAAAAATCTTTTTTATCATCTGACTTTTTTTACATATATTTTGTGTCGATCGAAATCATTTTCGTTTCCAAATCATCGTTTTCAAAATTTCAATTTTCAAAATCATTTTTAATTACCAAATTATCATTTTCAAAATTTCAATTTTCAAAATCATTTTTAATTACCAAATTATCATTTTCAAAATTTCAATTTTCAAAATCATTTTCAATTACCAAATCATCATTTTCAAAAATTTCCTTTTTCAAAATCATTTTCAATTACTAAATCATCTTTTTCAAAATTTCAATTTTCAAAATCATTTTCGATTTTCAAAATCATTTTCAATTACCAAATCATCATTAACAAAATTTTAATTTTCAAAATCATGGTCAATTACCAAATCATCATTTTCAAAATTTCAATTTTCAAAATCCTTTTCACTTTCGCAATAATTCCATTTTTTAAATTCAAATGTCTTGCGGCGAACATCACAAGACTTAGGCTTATAACCTATGGTTTATCATTGATCAAAACGGCCGTACGAAAGTTGCCAATTCAACCCTCGGGTTGTCGAGAATTGAGAAAAACATGGAAGTTTATTTAAAGTATCGAACCGTCGAGTTTCGAAAATTCCAATTTTTCGTATAGAAAAGATCCGGGTTTTGGCACACTTGGCCGGATTGCACAGTTGCCCCCTCCCCCTCCCGCTCTCCTTCGCTAATCGCCGCAACTCACCGCGAAACGTCCTTTTCCTCGATCGTCCGAAGCACAAGCGTGTCCGGTATACAAGGGACGTTTGTTTTTTTTCTCTCCTTCTCTCGCTTTCAGATTCATCATTGTTGGTTGTGTCGGTTAGTCGGAATGGAAAATTGATCGAATCGGCGGTTGTGTTGGACTGAGCGAGCGATGAAATTTCGGTGGGTCTAACGATACCGGAAATTTGGGGAACGAGGTCTCTGGCTCGGTGCCACGAGTTTGTATGGTCACGCGTAGACAAAGTTACGAAAAAAAATAAAAAATAAAAACGTAGGGACGCGCGTTTATCTTTCGAATTGAAAAGAGGACGTATCGTCTGGGACGAACAGACGAAGGCGTAACAAAGGTAATTAAATCGCTTGGCGAAAGCTTTTACTTAGTGAGGTAGTACCAGTCGATTTACTAGTCAACGATATATCTATTATTTTTTCAGTCTGAAAATTAAAAAAAATACAATACCCTCAAGCATAATAATATTCGTAATGAAAAAATAATTCTTCGAGAAGTGTTGGTTATAAACGTGTTCAATGATTATTTTATCAAAAATCAAGTACTAAAATAGCAATTGGCTTGACTCGAGTGGTTTCACCAACCGCCATTTTCTAAAGCTCTTCCCGAACAAAATTACGAACGTCGATGGCAAAAGCAAAAATTCATCGCTTCGATCGATATCTGCTTGAAACGTCCAGTAGCCTAGATTTTTTTATAAAACCACATATTATCGCAACAGTTTTGTTGACACTTTCCGCTTTTTGCATAGTTCGTATCTAATCACAAATTATTAATATTTCCGTTCCAAAGATCGATCTTCACGTATTTCCACACGTTGTGTGTCAAATACATCGATTTCCGGAATTAATAACTGTCACATTTCCTCGGTGAGGTATGCCCAATTTTTCGCGGACGTAATTCTGAATTGGTATATTACAGTACACAAAACAATTCATTTTGTCACAAATCGCGAGAATCCGTGAGTGATGAGAGTCGATAAGGGGAGATAGTTAAAAGATGGCCGCGATTAGGCGTTTCGAAAGTTCCGTCAAGAAAAACTTAACCTCACTTTTTCGTCCGACTCGTAACATTTACGAGCGTACTAATGCCGATGCTCCGTGTTTCTTGATGTTTTGCACGCCCGTTGCAACGCGTGTGCAAAGACGCTGTTGGGAGAGGTAGCGCGCGTGCGCGCGCGAGACCGTCGTTCTCGAGGCTCGTAATTGGTGGATTCGCGGCGGCTACCGTAGGGTGGTTCCGAAGCTTCCCGTAGCGCTATCGTCACGACGCCACGCGCGCCCTCTCGTCATGACCGTTAGTTCGAGCAAGTAAAGCCGAAGAATCGGACTTCCGAAGAGCCGCGAATGATGGATTACGTTATTGCGGGTGAGTCGAAAAAAAAAAAGAAAATTCCACACGTGGAAAAATCCGAAATTGTTTTTCTCGCTAGAGAAGAGAAAGAAGAAAAATCATGTTCGGGCGAACCAAAGCTGTCCGTGTTGAGAACTACGTCTCTAAGGTTTGTTTTTCCAGCGGCGATTATCCTCGCGATCTCCAACGTCTGTAACGCCGAATGTCAGAGTGAGTACGTTAGATCATAAAGGCCGGATTTATAAATTGACCGTTGGTCGATTGACGGGACGAGAGTCGGCAATCCCTCTTTGACGACACAGCCCGATCCGTCTACTGTTACGAGTGCGACTCGTGGACGGACCTCAGATGCAAGGATCCCTTCAATTACACCGCACTACCGAGGGATCAGCCGCCTCTTATGACCTGCAACGGATGCTGCGTTAAAATGGTCCGGAACGCGAAGTCGCGTAAGTTCTTTGTCGGCGATGCTGCTTAGATTTCTTTATTATTATTTTCACAATTCGTTTACAATTCTCTGTTAACAATATTAATACATTATTATCAATATTAATAAATTATTATCAATATTATTATTATTATTATTATTATTATTATTATTAAAAGAGAATCAGTACTATTAGTAACGATAATAGAGAATTTCCATTGTTATTGATAATAATAGAGAGTATTGCCAATATTATATTGCGACCGTATTAGATAATATTTAAATTATTATTTTTATTGTTGTTTGGGTTTGTTTGGGTTCAATTCATTCTTGAAATTACAACTAAATAAATAAAAAAAAGAATAAATAATTTATTTATCGTTTTTTATATAACAATATTTACTGTCGAAATAATAAAAAAATATAAATAAAATACGTTAATTGATCAGTTCATTTTTGTATTTATTATTAACTTGTATTTATCTGTAAATGCTATTTCAATATTGTTTACTATTATTATTATTTTTATTTTTATTGTTTGGGTTTGTTTGGGTTCAATTCATTCTTGAAATTACAACTAAATAAATAAAAAAAGAATAAATAATTTATTTATCGTTTTTTATATAACAATATTTATTATCGAAATAATAAAAAAAATATAAATAAAATACGTTAATTACTCACTTCATTTTTGTATTTATTATTAACTTGTATTTATCTTTAAATGCTATTTAAATAGTGTTTATCATTATTATTATTATTATTTATTATTGTTATTAAATACTTTTTATTGTTAATAAATGTTATTTACTTGTATTTATCTTTAAATGCTATTTAAATAGTGTTTATTATTATTATTATTATTATTATTGTTTATGATTAAATACTTTTGATTGTTAACAAATGTTATTTCGTTTCGGCAGCGTACGAGAGCGTAAGAAGAACGTGTACATCGCAGCTACAGATAAACTTATTCATGGTGGACCACGTGTGCATGATGGAAAGTACCGGCACTGGTCACATGTGCTTCTGTGAGGAAGATATGTGCAATCGGGTAGCCCCATCCTCGTGTTCCAACGAACCTCTCTTGTTTCTTCTCTCAACGGCGCTCCTCTTTCTAACCTCGAGATCCTGAATATATATCCCGGCTTGCTTTGTAGGTTGCTGTGATGATAATTTTCCCGACCCGTAAACCCGAGACCCGGATCACGTCCTCCGACGAGAAAAGGAAAACCAAAAAAAAAAAAAAAAAAAAAAAAAAAACAAAACAAACAAAAAAAAGTTGTTCACTCGATGTTCCGTAGTGCACCAAAACGAGTAATCACGACGAGGAAGAATCACTCTCTTTTTTTTTCTATTTTCCTCCTCGACTAGCACTCGTTTCATAATCAAGTAGAGGATTGCTCCAATAACGTAGGAAAGTAATTTCTCTTTTATTTGTTCTCTGATGAAAAAGTTGACGTTTTATTTTTTAAAAAATCCTTTTTTTTCTTCTTCTTTTTCTTTCGTAAACACGCGATTTCCGCCGATTGGTGGATTTCATGAAAAATCATGCCGACTGCTCGTAACCGGAAAGAGAGAAAAAAATTGTTCAACGGACTATCGACGAAGGCTGGATCGCGCCAGCAAGATTCGTCATCACCGGAAACGAGGATAAAGAGGAAGTGAGAAAGGACAATCCAAACGGCACGGCTTTGCGAGGAAGATTCTTCAAGTTTAAAGATTTGCGCTTGCGAGAAGCGTGACACTGCGTCTCTCGTGTACGGCATGTTCACCGTTTGATTGTACTCGCGTTTAGCGAGTACGTTCACCGGCTATTCTCACGCCGCGTAATACCTTCTCTCGCCGTTCAAGAAACGAAGATATGGAAGGAAAAGAAGAGAGAGAGAGAAAAAAAAGAAGGAATCCGGTCAACGTGCTCGTCGACCGACGAGAGTAGATACGTGGAATGGATAGTCGAAACCTTTAAGATTTCAAACCTTTTTTTTTCTTTTTTTTCTTTCACTTTTTCGTCAACGACGAAACCGAGTTATTTTAGTTTTTTTTTCTTCTTTCGTATTTCTTCACGGAATCGCTGCTCGTAGATTTTCCTGTGTTTGCAATACACACACACACACACATTTGAAACACACAGTTAAAAACACATATACATATCGTGTAGCTGTTAGTGAACGGGAAAAGCCCCGAAATCCTGCATGCCTGGCAAGCTCTCAACAACGGCGGAGAAACTATGGAAGAAACGATGGATATCTACGCCCCCGGAAGTGCCGCCTTATTCTTCTTCTTCTTCTTCTAGTACTCAATCTTTTTTGTACGCTTCACTCTCTCACCAAGTACGGCACGAATGCACGATTTCCTGTACGCCCATTGCGTTCTAGTCTCGGTGAATGTGTTTTTTTTCCATAACTCGATAACTCGACCAAAAACGTATACGAAAACGAGAAAGAAATAAAGGAGTAGGAAATTGACTAGAAAAAAAAAGAACAATTGACTAAAAAAAAAAAAACTAACCGGAAGTTGGATCGACGACGAGAAATCGAGTATACTTTTTCGGGCGAGATATCGTTGAAGGACCCCATCCTCCACACCCTGACGAGGCAAACGAAAGGAGAACCAAAAAGATAAATAAATACGAAACTGACGCACTGCGTGAGCCTTCGGCTCGATGTGTTTCGAAAATAAAAAAGAAACAATATTAAAAAAAAAAAAAAAAAAAAAAAACGAAAACAAAAAAAACGAAACAAACCGTTCGAGCCGAACGCTCATATCCTCACAGAAGGGCTTTATCAATCGGAGCCTTTTGCCAAAAAAACCTTCGCGCTTGACGCCTCCATGAAACATGAATAATAACAACAATAATCGCGAGGTTAATTTGGCAAGCCATGCGGCATGTGTCGCGTCATTTGTTCATTTTTGCACTCGAGACTGCGAGGCCAATTCGACGTCGAAACGATCGCGACGATTTTGCCCTCCCCCCCCCCTTTTTTTTCATTAATCGATTATTCGTATGAGTTTGGAAATTTCGTATTATTTTCATACCCGGCTAAACAAAACCTCGACATCTTTGTAATCCTGCCTTTTTTTCGATCGCTATCTTTCTTTTTTTTTTCGTTCTTATCAGCCATCATAAACCCAAACAAGCGCATCTATAGACGATCGATTGACCTCGCAGCCTCAATGAAAATCCACGTGCCATGTGAGGTTTAAATAATACACTGAAGAAGGGACAACTAATAAAATGAATGAGTAATGATGGTCGTGACATCTCCTTGGGTGTTGGCAGCCGAGCAACAAAGCTTTTTATATTATTATTATTACTGTTATAATTATGTGTGTATATATATATATATATATATATATATATATATATGCATAGACACGTTGCTGAACGACCGAGTGATCGTTTTACGTATTGCGCAAGTGCAAATGTTTTTTACCTTTGGACTATCTCGGTGTATCATAAGAATCTGTGTTGCACCCATCATTGAGTGTCTCGCAGCATCCAAACCGAAAGAACGATCGTGATAACTGCGGGATGAAAGTGTCGAGCATGTTCGATCGCGAATGTTCAACGAGATTCGCATAATTATACTTTTCCAGCCGATAAGCAAGCAACAATAACATAATTTATTGTATCGTTAAACGAATGACACGAGCGAGTACGTTGAAAGAAGAAAAGTAGAAAAAAAAAGGTAAACAAAAAACAAAGCATCGATCGAAAAGTTTCACGAAGTTGGTGAAACCGTTGGAAGAAAAAACGTGTATCGCGGGCGCGTAAGTGCCGAGAGTGCCTCGAGATGGCGCTGGTGTGCTCTCGGAGAAAAAGTAAACCGAGTTTCCTACTATTGTATAATCGCGTAGTCGTAGTTTTGCGAAATGCTCGGTTCTAATAACGTTCAACCGCTGGACCGGAAGTACCGAGCGTTTATTTTAATCGTTGATACGATCGATATGAAATATCCGAGCGTTTTTTTTTTTTTTTTCTTAGGGTATCGAAGCGCGAAATATCATTAGTACGTAAGAGATCGAGCAATACACGAAAATCGCGAATTTTTTCTCTGTCAATATTTAAGGTTAAACGAAACGATTATTGTAAGAGCGGGTGGTTGAAATCGCTCATTCGAGGTTGTTGATGAGTAAAGATCGTTGTAAAGTCTGGAAAGAAAATTGCGTTGCTTTCACATTGCCGTGTTCTTTTTTTTTTGTTTTTTTTTTTTCTTCGAGTTTCGTCGTTTCCTCGGAGATATTATTTCTTCCCTGACGCTCCTTGCTTCTCTACAATTTCAATCGTTTTTTTTTTCTTCACAATTATATATTTGTCCAGTAGCGTAGTAGTGTCGGTTGGCAGCCGCGGCGGTCGGAACCTCGGACGAATCATTGGTGCTTGTAATGACCGCATTTGCGGCACACCGTCACACCTCCACTTTCGTAATCAAGGGTTCGATCGCTCGAGAGGTTACTCATCGCTCCGAGCGTCTCACTTTTCGCCATTAATTTACTCGCGCCGAATTCATCGACCGGGATCGCGTTATCATCGGTCGGTAACTCCGAGGAATCGGACGCTTCGAGTTTCGAAGACGATGTTGTCTTGCCGTTTCCTGTAACAAACCCCTGATGGAACGCCTTCTTTTTGATCGAAATCTACTTTTCGTTCTTTTGTTTTTTTTTCGTTTCTTTCGAAATCTGGTTTCGTTTCTCTCGAAATCTGGATTTCGCGATTCCACTTTTGAATTTTTTCATCCACTTTTATGAGCGATTGCGAAAACAATGAGAACGTTCGCGAAATCGTTCGTTGAAAACTGAGAGTTCGGAATTATCGATCAGTTTGCGATTTGACTTTAATTTTCGATGTTTGTTTTTTTTACGTTTTTGGAACGTTTGTGGTTGATGGTGAAATCAGAGATTTTGAGAGATCAATGTCGATGAAGATCAGTTGGACTCTGTCGGTAAGTTACCGACGGGACCGCGATTTATCCAAACAAAATTGGTGAAATATCGAAAATTTCAGTTACCAGTTATCGATAATTTCGTACTCTGATTTTCCAAATGAAAGATCGATCCCAGAGCCATTTGATAGTTTGCGCGATCAAGAACTTTTTGCCGATTATGGAGAAAAAAAAATGTTGAGGAAGTCGAGTTTTTACAGCTCGGACGGTTCAGTCGTTTCCGTACTTACCGACAGTGTCAGCGGTGTCGTCGTTGCCGAGACTCGACTCGGCCGGGGTCCCAGAAGCTTCGGAAAAGTCGTCGTCCTCCTTCGTGAGGGGAAGGTGACTGGTTGGTTCGGAGAGCGGTCGTCCGCACGTGACGTAGCCCTGAACGAGATCCATACGAGAGTCGAGGGAAAATTGTTTTCCCGACATGAGGATACCACGTATGCGTCTTCTCATTGCTGCGCGACAAAGTCAAAACAAATGTCGTGTTTACGCTCCCTAAGCGATTTTGTTGTGACAACGTTTTTGTCGTTCTTTATTTCACGATTCTCATCTGCCTCTCGCTCCACGATATTTACCTGGACTGTCACGTGCCTCGAAGCCGAGTTGGCCAAAAGTCTTGAAGCAGTCGTTGAATAAATCGACCGTGTCGTAAATGGCAGCGAAACTTCCGTTAACGATTTTCGGTGACATTGGTGAATTGGCGAGTAAAAGACTCGAGCCGAAATTGTCGTTCGCGCGAGTCTCTGCAATCGAAAGGGAGGGTGAGACAAGAACGATTACATTCTCCGTCTCTCTCTCTCTTCGTCTCCTTTCTTCAATTCACCTGCCAGGGGGACCCTGACTCTGACGGGAGAATCGCTCGTCGTTTCCGAAAGTATTTCGGTCGCGGTGTTACGTATTTCCGCCCAATCGCGCAAGATGTCCTCGTTGGTCGTGCTGCGATACAAACGAAGCTGATCGATAAGTTTTTTTTTTTAAATCATCATTCGTTATTAAAAGCTTATGAACCGAGCAACGATTAATCGGTTGAGAATCATAGTTTTCGATCACGCCACGAAACGACGCGAAGAAACGACGAAACACTTTACTTCGGCGAACGGCCGTGTGGCGGCGCCCGAGATCGAAAAAACATCGCGCGGGTGCTTACCCCCACCAATAATAATTTAGTTTCGCTCCAAGGTCCGTGCGTGAGCCCGCGCCCTGGAAGTAACTCGTTAGTGTCACGGAAGACATTTTGACGTACCGCGTTGAAGTAACAGTGAATCTGATAACGTATTTGTCGTGAAGAGCAGCCGGTACGCAGTGAACTCGCCCACGCGTGTTCATCCTCTTCAACAATTTCTCCGTCAGAGAATTGTCGCCCCGCAAACGAAAAACTACCATTCCGAGATGCCTAGTCGCGGGTATCTCGAATCTCGTGTCCGCCAGTACGAGAGCTTCAAACTTTTGGGCGAGCCTCACACCCTGTTTCCGATAAGTGTATTTTCGATGTTTTGTTCTATTTTTCACTGTTTTCGCGAATCGAAGTGATGGTCCATGCAAGCGAGACTCGGGAGAGTCACTCCCGAGAGCAGTACTCGTCAGTTTGACGTCAGATCGCGGAAAAAAAACTCGCAGCCATCGAAAGTCAATTCGAAGCTTGCTTTCGAATGGATAACCTCAAAAATGTTCGCGATAAGTAATTCGCAAGGTCCAAGCATCTTTTATCCCTTCCGTGCATGACAAAGTTACGTGTTTTGTTCGTACTTCTTAGTTCTACTTTTCCCCTCCGCGTGGCGCTAGTTGTTCCCTTACGATGTTCCTGTTGCGCGTGCGCTAAGCCCGAAAAGGCAATATGGCGTCTCGCGCATTCTCAACGGTCATTCTCGTTACGTAAGCGCGTAACAAGAGCTGGAACACTATTTTTTCGTTCGATAACAACCTTTTGAAGAAGTTATTAGTGAAAATTACTTTTCCGGTACTCTCGAGAGAAACTCTCGCAATCGACTCTCTTGTGGACAGTTTTATTCTCTCATTCTTTTAATCTCTTACCTCGCGTATGTGTTTTTGTAAACCCGTGATCCCGTAGTTTCTTATGACGAACCACAGCTTGAGGGCGCGGAATCTTTTCGAGAGTGGAATTTGCCAGTGCTAAAAAAGTGTAGTATGGAATAACGATCTCTTGTGAAATGGCGTGCCGAAGAGGGGGTTACGTTCGTTCAGTTCTCGAATCTTACCATGTAATCGATTGCGAGGCCTGCAACGCAAATCCTCGAGAGGTTAGGCTCGATATTTCTTACGCGAAGATATGAAAAAAAAAAGAAGAAAATAGTGAGGGAGGCGTCACCTGAATTTTCGTGCTTCAAATAGAGAGGATCGACGTTGAATGTCCGATGAAGGGATTGACTGTTCTTCACCCTGAAAAGTAATAGGCCCCCGCGCGAGATGAGGAAAGAAGCGAGAGAGTCGAGGGGATAAATGAATTTCCGCGGTAACGTCGACGCGGTTGAGAAACAATATCCGAGTGCCGGGGATAGAACGAGAAAGGGAGAAGACAGAAAAGGTAAAAGAAACGCGAAATATTTCATCGGCCAATATATCGCGGAAATTATGGCGAGACGAAAACGAAAGAAAAAACTAAAAAAAAAAAAAAAAAGAAAAAAAAATTGTGAGAAGAAAAAATGCATTCGATGGTAGACTCACCACATGGCCGTACAATCGAAATGAACCATCAGCCATTTGCTTGGATTGAAAGCGATCGAATCGGCGAATTCGATGCCGCGCAACCAAGTGCGAAATTCCGGGCAAACGAAAGCGCTTCCGGCGTAAGCGGCGTCGATGTGCAGCCACAGACCGTTGCTCTCGCCTGAAAGAGTGTCGTTTTGTCGTTTATACGCACACATACACATACATACATATATATATAGGGTGTCCTGCGATATGACACTAAACGTCTAAATACCCTCCCGCTAATTGGGACACCCTGTATATACAAATCTACTTATGAATACTGTCCGTTCGACGAAAGCGTGCACGGCTACTTTTTTTTTCTAAAAATCGTTGGAGGTTAGATTTGAACGCGAGGGGGTAGCGGGACCCTTTCACCGCGATGCTTTTTACAAAAAGCGTCAGTTTTTTTTCTATCAAGGCCGTGGATTAAATGCCAAATCGTATTGGGCTATATTTTCAGATGTGAAATTATTTTTCATATATGAAATGACTTTTCAAATATGAAATCATTTTTCTGATGTAAAATTATGTTTAGATACGCGATCATTTTCAGATATGATATTATTTTTCAAATACGAAATCATTTGTCAGTTTGGAATAATTAATTAGATATGAAATGATTTTCAGTCATGAAATAATTTGGTCGGAAGTACTTATCGAAAACGAAGCATCACGATTGATAATCGCATATAGTCCAGGCATTGATTTTTTTTTCAATTACTTCGATCGGATTTCGAGTTTCGTCGTGCACGCTCTTATCAAACCTCGATTGTTTTTCTCGTAACGAATCGTCTCACAAATTGGGCCAATTTCCTGAAGATTGTCGAAAGAGCAAGCCCCGGTGGTGCCGAGAGTCGCGCAGACCTGCAATCGATATATTTCCAGCTTGGAAAATCATTGATAACAAAGGAGTCGGCTTTAACGTTGGAACCGAGAAGAAAATATCAAATCCTCCCAAGAGAACAAATTAATTGGGTGTCTCCTTCGAGTCTCTTACGAAATAAGAAGATTAGTCACTCGCCTTCGTTTCACTTGCATTATATTTTTCCATTTTTATTCCTCTCGGAGTAAATAAAAATTGGGGATCTTCGGACGCAGAAAAAAAAAAACTTACGAAAAAAGGAACGAGTCCCTGTTGGCGATCACGGGTCAAAAGCTCAACGAGCGGCTCTCCTCTCATACTGAGTTGCTGATCGGATTCGACGTATCGCATACGCACGAGCCCGATGAGCCCAGCTTTCTCGACGCTCGAGTGTGCCTGCGGGACGATCACAAATTCGAATCTTACCTACTTTTACGATCGTTTTGTCTCTTCATCAACAAATGATATATTTATTTTTGTTATAGCTAAAAAATTGATTTTCATACTTAAAATCAATTCGTCAGATATGAAATCATATTTTCAGGAATTAAATCGATTTATTAGACATGAATTCAATTTTCCAGCATGAAATCAACTTTTTAGACGTGAAATCAATTTTTCTGGCAAGAAATCCATTTTCAGGCATGAAATCTATTTTTCTGGCCAAAAATCAATTTTTCGAACTTGAAATTAATTTTTCGAACTTGAAAACAATTTTTCGAACTTGAAAACAATTTTTCGAACTTGAAAACAATTTTTCAGACATGAAATCAATTTTTCGAACTTGAAAACAATTTTTCAGACATGAAATCAATTTTTCGAACTTGAAAACAATTTTTCGAACTTGAAAACAATTTTTCAGACATGAAATCAATTTTTCGAACTTGAAATCAATGTTTGAGATATTAAATCAATTTTTCATGCATGAAATCAATTTTTCAGCCATAAAATCCATTTTCAAATCCAAAACGAATTTTTCGAATCTGAAATCACTCGTAATGTACGGAACACTGATTTTCACTAAGTTTCTTCCCGGAAGTGACAAATTTGGAGACAGTAAAAAAAAAAGGCAACCGTAACTAACGCCATAAAAGAATATAAATTTTGAAAAAGTTTCGATTAATTCGATCCTGGGATCTCAGAATATTGACTAGACTTCGGTGATCAGGGATATCTAGAAACAGTTAAAAGATGCGTACTTACCTGATCGGAGCAATATGCGACGAGACGGGAGTTGATTTCGGCGGGCAGAGCGTCGGGTTCGTTGATTTGGATAGCCCTGATAGCACGACTTCGCGCAGCCAGCAAGCAAACGAGGGTGGCTTCGCTGGCGGTCGTTTGAATGACGCCACCGCCGCATCCGCCCGGACGATGCAAGAAATCCTCGGGCAGCGCGATCATTTTTCCAAGCCAATTCATAACGATCGTTTCCAGTTCGGTGCAAGCTGGACTCGAGGCCTTTTTTTTTTCGTTTTGTTTGGGTTGGGACGAAACGAAGAGTCAAAGCTTTGTTTGGTGTTGTTTGGTGTTGTTTGGTGTTGTTTGGTGTTGTTTGGTGTTGTTTGGCGTTGTTTGGCGTTGTTTGGCGTTGTTTGGCGTTGTTTGGCGTTGTTTGGTGTTGTTTCGTGTTGTTTGGCGTTGTTTGGCGTTGTTTGGCGTTGTTTGGTGTTGTTTCGTGTTGTTTGGCGTTGTTTGGCGTTGTTTGGTGTTGTTTGGTGTTGTCTGGTGTTGTCTGGTGGTGTCTGGTGTTGTTTGGTGTTGTTTGGTGTTGTCTGGTGTTGTTTGGTGTTGTTTGGTGTTGTTTGGCGTTGTTTGGCGTTGTTTGGCGTTGTTTAGTGTTGTTCGGTGTTGTTCGGTGTTGTCTGGTGTTGTCTGGTGTTGTCTGGTGTTGTCTGGTGTTGTTTGGTGTTGTTTGGCGTTGTTCGGCGTTGTTCGGCGTTGTTCGGTGTTGTTCGGTGTTGTTCGGTGTTGTTCGGTGTTGTTCGGTGTTGTTCGGTGTTGTTCGGTGTTGTTTGGTGTTGTTCGGTGTTGTTCGGTGTTGTTCGGTGTTGTTCGGTGTTGTTCGGTGTTGTTTGGCGTTGTTTGGCGTTGTTTGGCGTTGTTTGGCGTTGTTTGGCGTTGTTTGGCGTTGTTTGGTGTTGTTTGGTGTTGTTTGGGTTAGAAGTAAAAAAAACATTATTTTTCTTTTTTTACCCAAGTGAAACCGAGACAGTTGATGGCGTCGGCGAGCATGTCGCCGAGCAGGCTGGCCGGTGAATTTAGGGCGGGAAAATAAGCGTGCATATGGGGACTCTGCCAATGAGTGACACCAGGCATTATGCATTTTTCGATGTCCTCGAATATATCCTGCCAAGGTTCACCGTCGACGGGAGCTGAGATTGGCAACGCGGATCGCAAGTATCCCGGTGATACGGCAGGATAAACTCGCCTCGTTCTTATCGTCCCGAGATAATCGGCGATATAGTCGACCATCTCTTTTCCTGCGCGGAAAAAACGGTTAGGAGAAAAACTTCGATTGATCAGAAGGCTCAAAATTCTGAAACTACAAATTTCCTTAAGGTCGTGCCAGCTGAGGCACGAAATTTGTTTGGGTTTGTTTGGGTTCGTTAGTGGGATTTAAAACCCTTGATTTTAAACAAACCCAAACAAAACCAAAAATTTACAAGATTTGCTGATTCGGAATATTCAAATTCGGGATTTTGAGTCTTCTGGTCATTCGAAATTCGGGTTTGTTTGGGTTCGTTAGTGGGATTTAAAACCCTTGATTTTAAACAAACCCAAACAAAACCAAAAATTTACAAAATTTGTAGTTTCGGAATATTTAAATTCGGAATTTTGAGTCTTCTGATCATTCGAAGTTTGGGTTTGTTTGGGTTTGTTTGGGTTCGTTAGTGGGATTTTGAACCCTTGATTTTAAACAAACCCAAACAAACCAAAAAATTTACAAAATTTGTTGATCCGAAATATTTAAATTCGGAATTTTGAGCCTTCTGGTCATTCGAAGTTCGGGTTTGTTTGGGTTCGTTAGTGGGATTTTAAACCCTTGATTTTAAACAAACCCAAAAATGTACAAAATTTGTTTGGGTTTGTTTGGGCTTGATTTTAAACAAACCCAAAAATTTACAAAATTTGTCGATCCGAAATATTTAAATTCGGAATTTTGAGCCTTCTGGTCATTCGAAGTTCGGGTTTCCTACCCCATCCCAGGAAAACTCGACGATACGAAATTTTACGATATCGCACGATATACCAATAGAGGATGTTCAGCGTTGCTTCCAGTACAGTAGTAGAACGGGGGGGAGTGCGCGACAGCTCAAGGAAAGTACTTTGAAGGGGATCAGTGTTAAATAACCGTATCTCAATAAACCTCGATTTTATTATTCGACGTCGAATATTTATTGAACAGACCTTGTACGAGGACATCCTATATTAGGACATCTGAAAGTATTGAAAATCCCTGAAAAAATTAATACTTTAAAAAGTATACAAAACTCTCGCAATCCCTTTGATCCACGTTAAATATGAAACAAAAATACAAAAATCATTTTTCGAAGGAACGAAACTTTTTTTTCACTAGAAAAAAGTAGGAGCGTGTGTGTCGCTTGAAACTTTCGACGAAGGCTGAAGATACAAAAATGAGTTTAAATAGTATAAATCTTATTTGAATTTTTGAAAATATAAATCTTATAAAAAAAACAAAAATAATAAAATCTTAACTAAATAATAATAATAATCTTTATTTAAACAAAAAATAATATCTCAACTAAAATAATAATAATAATCTTTATTTAAACAAAAAATAAAATCTCAATTAAAATAATAATAATAAACTTTGTTTAAAAAAAACAAAAAAAAAAAATAATAAAAACTACTGAAAGCGGGTTGAACGCCACTACTGAAAATCCATTATAACCATCGTTTCGATATTTAATTAAACAGCACTGTATATTTTCTCGCGGCATTTCGCGTATTTTCGATATTCCTCTCGAAATATTTTCGATCCAATTCCAACGTGAATTCGGTGGGTTGATCGTTCCCAACGAGTCCCTAGAAACATTTTGTCAGATCTTGTTTTTTTTCCCCATTAATTTATTTTCGCGAGATGACAAAACTTATTTTTTCAATATTCCACAAATCCCGGTTGTAATTTTGAAACGAACGGTTTCTAAAGCCCATTCCGGAAACGACTAGATTCACTGGGTTTTTCGATGTGTTCAAATAGAACGTATTTTCTCATTTGAATAGCTCGAAGAAACGGAATAGGATCCATTTGGAGTTCCCGACAAATATCTGCTCCACGGATAGCCTTTGAACGACAAACGACAACGGGAAGTCATTGATATTAGGTTCGAAGAGATAAGGGCGAGTACCAAAAAAAAAAAAGAAAAATGGGGGATCGAATTTTTTTTTTCGACTTACCGTGCCTCCG
This sequence comes from Ophioninae sp. B BG-2022a, assembly GCA_030522765.1. Lineage (NCBI taxonomy): Eukaryota > Metazoa > Arthropoda > Insecta > Hymenoptera > Ichneumonidae > Ophioninae sp. B BG-2022a. The sequence continues at coordinate 41,638 of JAPYZJ010001722.1, forward strand.
ATAATCCTCAAGATCCATGTCCACTGCAAAACGTAAAAACCGATAGTTAAAAGCATTCGCAACCTCCCAAAAATTTTTTTTCGATTTGCAAAAAAAAAAAAACAAAATCTCAGAGAACACTCTTTGAGGCTTGCTGTTAACGATTTTCCGAGCGGAAGTCGAATTTTGAAAATATATCAGCGACGCGCGACGAAAAAAAGATTTTTTAATGCGCCTCGACGAGCGATCTCGGGGGGCCCCGCGAAATTTAACGAAGGGTGAGAGACTCGACTCGCTGTGAAGAAATCGAGGATTCTTTTGTAGGGTTTCGGTGCATCGATCGCGCGCTAGTTCCCCCCTCGTCCATATATTTTTCACTTATTGGGCTAGTGTGACGAGAGGGGTTGGCTCGGAGGGGGGGGGGGGGGGGGGGGGGGGGGAACTAAATACGCCGCGTCCCCCCTCCTCTCGACTCCCCTCTCGTATTATCAGCGATCATGTGTCCCAACCGGAAACTCCCAGTTTTCGAATCTTCGTGAAAAGTTTGGGTTTGTTTGGGTTGTGTGACGATGTGTAAAATTGCCACTGGGAGTCGAGCACCAATCCAAAAGTCAATCACCCACCGCGAATTGAACAAAAAATGAAAAAAAAAAAAAGAAGAAGAAGAAGAAGAAATAGAGTGGAAGCTTTCTCTTTCTCTGGAATCCCGTGCCTTTTAATAGCAAAAGCACAGTCGATATTATTAAAAGCTCGTCCCGCGCGTCCGTTACTTCCGACTTTTCTAATTTCCGACTCGCTTTCAGCAAAACCGAGTTTCCTCTCGTGGATCTTTTTTTTTTTTTTATTTTCCTTCACTTTTTTTCATTCTTTGGCTCGGAGGAAACCCAAACAAACCCAAACGAACCCAAACTAAGGGAGTTGGAAAAAAACGTCGCTGAGGGAAATGAACCGGTGTTTTGGGCAAAGAGACTGAAGGAGGGGTTGAAATATCGATTTTTTTCAAAATCGAATTTTTTTCAAAATCGAATTTTTTCAAAATCCAATTTTTTTCAAAATCCAATTTTTTTCAAAATCAAATTTTTTTCAAAATCGAATTTTTTCCAAAATCGATTTTTTTTCCAAATCGAATTTTTTTCCAAAATCGAATTTTTTCAAAATCGAATTTTTTTCTTACCTTCGTTAAAACTCGTTCGCGACGAACCGTACCGGAAGTTGAATGCTTTCGATGGTGGTGAGGAGAAGCTGCACGGGGTCGCGTCGCTATGAAGACACCGTTCAACAAGTGGCGTCTTTTATATAGTCGGAAACGTAGCGCGCTCGCGGGGGTGGAAAATGGCGCAAGCGTTCCACGAGGAGGCGCTCGGTATTCCCAGGAGGAAACCTCGCTGAAAGGCGTCGTTACAGATTCCACGGGAATCGGGTACCGGAGAATCATCGAGTCGTCGGGGAGGGGAGGGGGGAGGGGGGGGGAGATAAAACGTGAAACGGGAGGCATAATCGTTACGTTGATAGTTTAGACAATCCGTAAAATCAAGATTTACGAGGTATTGTCGGTAAATCGTTACGAAAGTGGCGATCAAACGTTTTCCAACGTGAATAAACGAGCCAAAGTGAGAAAAGAAGAAATACGTTTTCCGTAGACTGTTTTTACGTCGTTTTTAGCGTCTTGGACAAATTCCTTCAATCTCAATCCAAGCCACGGGAAAAACGAGTAAACAGTCCTTTGTGATCGAGTAGACTCGAGGGAGTCGAACACCAGATGCGAGATAAACAATTGGACGTTAAATAATGACAAACGTTTCTTTTTTTTTTTTTTTTTTGTCTCTCTGACGCTCTTTCCGTCCTTCTGATCATTGGAGCTTTCCATGGTCGAGCTGTTTCACTCGAAATACCAAAATCTGAAAAATTTCGTAACCGTTGGAGGTTAGGTTCGTTTGAATCGAATAGAAGGGCCTTATCTCTAAAATCTCCGGGTGGGGTAGGAAACCCGAAATTTGAATGACCAAAAGGCTCAAAATCCTGAATTTGAATATTCCGAAAGTACAAATTATGTCAATTTTTGGCTTTGTTTGGGTTTGTTTGAGGGTTTAAATCAAGGTTTAAATTTAAATAAATTTTTGTTATTTATACGTTAAATTCATTTTGTAGTTTTATAGTTTATATTTATAGTATGATTCATTGACATAAATAAGTTCATTGATATGAATTTATTTATGTCAACTTTAATTTTAAAAAATTTTTAAACATTAATTTAAATTAAAATAAAAAAAGGTTTAAATCAAGGGTTTAAAATCAAACTAACGAACCCAAACAAACCTAAAGAAATTTCGTGCTTCAGCTGGCATGACTTTTAGGAAATTTGTAGTTTCGGAATTTTGAGCCTTCTGGTCAATCGAAGTTCGTGTTTCCTACCCAACCCCAAAATCTCTTGTTCGGTCGTTCCTATGTCGTTCGAGCGTAGTCACGTGATTTCTATTGTCCAAAAAAAAAACACTTCAAAAAGAAAATCTCGCCCGAGCGAATAAAAACGTCATTCAAACACGTTGAAAATATCCTGATTGCTTTTACATCACTTTATGGTTTTGCTAATGGCAATTGTAAATAAAAAATCAATTTTTGTGCATTTAAACATTTTTTATTAAAGGTTGAAAAAATCGCTGATTTATAGGAATATTGATTTTTGGAATATGAAGATAAAACTAATTAACTGATGAAACTCTCCTAATTCCTCGTCAATATTCTCTCTCGAATATTTCGGACGCTTCTTGGAAATGAAAAATGTTTATTTTATCGTGTTCAAATATTTAATGATATTTATAATTACGATACGTTACGTTTTATAGCAATTTTTACCCGCGTAACTTCAAAGAAAGTAATAAGAGTTCGTAAATTATTTTTAGGTTAGTAATTCATTCGGTTCAAACAAATTCATTGTGATTTCTAAGGAAACTCTTATAGTATCAATTATAAAAATGGTTTTTCCGTAAATTAGTACCGCGATATCAATGATAAGCCGTTATTAAATTCCAGACAATTTTATTCATGCAGATTCGCTTAACTAGCACTAGAGGCAACTAAACAACTTGTCGGAAACGAAGCATCACGAATTAGACCATTTCGCGTCTCCTTGCACATTTCCCATCCTCCCGTCCTCCCAGATTTTAAGTTTCGCCGTTTACGCTCTTGTCGAGGATTTTTTTAACCAACCCTTCTCGTAGGATTTTCATCATGGCCACACGAAAGTTTCGTTTCGTTGAACGACGGAAAAGCGATACCGAACTTTCTACTTGCGAAATAACGATCGTTAGCAAAAAAATAACGCTTTTACCGACCGTCAGTAACATCGAGCCTATCATAATTACCGAGCATTGGTAACCCCGAGCCTATCATAATTACCGAGCGTCGGTAACCCCGAGCCTATCATAATTACTGAGCGTCGGTAACCCCGAGCCATCATAATTACCGAGCGTCGGTAATCCCGAGCCATCATAATTACCGAGCGTCGGTAACCCCAAACCATCATAATTACCGAGCGTCGGTAACATCGAGCCTATCATTATTACCGGCCGTTGGTCACATCAGGCCTATCATAATTAACGATCGTCGGTAGCATCGAGCCATCATAATTACCGACCGTCGGTAACATCGAGTCTATCATAATTACCGACTGAGAATCGACGGATTTTCCAACGTTCGTTCGAACCGAATAATGGAAAGAGCTCTCTTCGACGCTCGGTAAGTCAGATACCTCCGTTAACGTCGATTCTCGCCACTAGAGGGAACGATCAGACCGGAGTAGTCGTGACGCGGGTGACAGCGCGCGGACACGGTAAAAGGAGATCGATCCCTCGTGCGGTAGCTACCCGATAAAAGTACCGCATTAATGCTGCAGAATAAATGCGCGACGTGCGCATAAGTATATACGTTGGGTATAGCGGACCCGCGTTGAAAAAACGCTTTTTACACGTCGGGAATAACGCACTATTGGAAATGATATTTCTATTGAAAGGAAATGTGTACGTGGCCTGCGATGATTCTACACCCACCCCCCCCCCCCCCCCCTACTATCCATCCAGTTTATCTCTCTCTAAGCAAAAGCAATATTTTTGAGCATTTTACGAGTCATGAATTAGTTATGGAATCGTCTAATCGGTAATCGATAATCGATCATTTAAGAATTTGTTGGAATTTGGATTTTGGAAATTTGAAAATTTGGAAATTTCGGAACGTAGGCATTTTGGTAATTGCTACTAGCTCGTAGGCAATTTATCCTACTTTATTATTTTTTATTTCGTTACTCTATTATTCTACTATTATTAGTTTATTAGTATTATTTTATTTTACTGTTAAAATGTTATTTTGTTATTATTGTTATTGTTATTATTTCATTTAACTTTCATTTTATTTATGTTATTGTTGCTATTATTATTCTTCTGATTACTATTATTTTTTATTTTGTTATAATTTTTATTGTTTGGGTTTGTTCGGGTAATCACGTCACGTGATTAACCTAACCTAATCGTGGATTGCTCCTTCGTACAGTCGTACAAGTGTGAATCGGTTCAAAATTCTTCACGCGTGTAACAAAAACGTTAAACACGTACGAATAACCGTGAACGAAGGAAAACAGTCGAAAGGACGGGTTTGTACTGTAGGACTTGTAGGACTTGTACTTTTTCACGAAAATTCGTAATTATCACGAAATTTTATTTTTTACGAACATTCTTATTCACGAAAATTCAAATATATTTCACGAAAATTCAAATATTTTTTACGAAAATTCATGTTTCACGAAAATTCACATATTTCACGAAAATTCAAATATATTTCACAAAAATTCAAATATTTTTCACGAAAATTCATGTTTCACGAAAATTCAAATGTTTTTCATAAAAATTCAAATGTTTTTCATAAAAATTCAAATATTTTTCATAAAAATTCATATTTTTCACTAAAATTCATATTTTTCACTAAAATTCACATTTTTCCCTAAAATTCACATTTTTCACTAAAATTCACATTTTTCACTAAAATTTACATTTTTCCCTAAAATTCACATTTTTCACGAAAATCCTTATCCCCCGCCCCCCAAAAAAAAACAAAATCTTCCCAAAATCATAGGTACCCAAAAAAAAAAAAAAACAGTAAAAAGCGTCCTCGGCGTAGCACGAGATGGCGCGCAACATCGCGAGCGAAAATCGGACCTAGAAAAAAACCAAACTTCAACCAAATAGCATCCTTTCGTAACGTGTACGTGGGCCGAAAGGATTTTACGGCGTTTCGTCACAAATTGCGTACTGAGAAGGACGCGAGCGTTTGGAATGCGTAGAAACGTGTTTTTTTTCGGGAGATCGAGACGATATAAGAAAAAAAAAAAGA
>JAPYZJ010001723.1:0-38943 GCA_030522765.1 Ophioninae sp. B BG-2022a
AATTTTTAACTTCAGACCAACATTTTCATAACTTTCATCAAAGTTACGAAGCTGATTATTTTATGCATAAAAGTGCAACTCATAATAATTTAGTTACAAAAAAAAAGACTATGAAAAGTCTCTTGCTTTTTCTTTTAGAATTTTTAGAACTGGTCATGTCAAAATTCCTCAAAAAATCGAAAAAAAATCATAACTCCTAAACTATAAAAAATTGCATAACATACATGGGGGTGTTTCGGATATCCCACGACCTGCCGGATCTAAATTTTTTCTTATGACGTCAATTAACCGGCCACCCTGTATATAAGCGATTTAACTCTCAGCTATTGCTCCAAGGATATCCAACCGACCATTTGCGGATATTCCGAATTATCCCTCGCAGCTAGCACCACTCGTTGTTTTCGAGTTTACTGGCTTCGAAGTCGAGCATTTTAGAGATCGGATAGCGAAGCCTGTACGTTTGGGGGAAACCCGTGTAATGTCAAAGTTAACCATGTGGAAGGATCGTATGATGGTAGGAAACTGATACAGCTGATATTGGGGGTTGGAATACCCATCGTATGAACTCGTAGTTGGCAAAGAATAAAAACGCTGATCCGAAGAACCGATCATTGGATGTTGATGGGGATACCTAAAGAGCAATATCCGGTTGGTCCTGTTGGCAAAAGCTATCCTAATGAGGCAGAATCAAGATTCTGGTTCGTGAAACGTTCTTTTGATTATCTTTTCCACCCAACCAACTGTCTTTTACTCATGAGACACGCCTGACTGGAAATAAAGATTCCTACCATTAATTCAGCAATTAGGGTATGTCTTGCCAGAAAATGGACAAATTGTTGGGGTGGCAAAATGGTGGGAGTTACGTCGCCACATGCAGGCTGAAGGCAAAGTGTACAAGAGTGAACAACTTTTGGGCGCAAACGATAAACTTCGAGGCTGGTGGATTAATTAGAATCGGGTCAGAAAGCCTGGAACGCCATCGTAGAGTCTTAACGAGCTCGAAAAGCTCTACCACCACTACCGGCTGTGTAATCTCTTCATTTCCTCTGTCTCTGTCTCTATCCCTACCTTCCTGTCTCTGTCTCTCATTTTTCATTTTTGCTTCATTTTATTCATACTTTTTCATTCGTTTATTTTAGTTTAGTTGTATTTTTATTTAAATTCATTTTCTCCTCACTCAAAATGAATTTTACATAAAGTTGGATTTTTTTTGGATTTTCATTCTATTTACCTTCATTTCTACTTCCGTTATTATTGTATGATTATTTTACATTACGCTATTTCATTTTTTTTAATTACAGTTTATTTCCCTTTTATGTTATAAATTTATTATTTATATTAGGTTTTTTATTATTCATTAGTATTTATTATTACTTAATTATTCATGTTTGTTTCATATCTGTCATATTTTTCTCATTTTTTTTATTTTAGTTTTGTTTTATTTTATTTTCATTGAAATTTATTTTTTCCTTACTTAAAATAAATTTTACATAAAGTTGGGTTTGTTTGCATTTTAATTCCATTTACCCTTATTTTTTCTTTCGTTACTATTATATGATTTGTTGACATTACATAATTTTTGTTTTTTTTATTGTATAGATTATTTTTCTTTTATGTTATACATTTATTATTTATACTAGGATGTTTTTATTTTTCTAGGGCATAATAAACTCTATCAATCAATCAATCAACCTCTTTCTCTAAATCTTTTTCTTCTCTTATCCTGTCGTCATCCTCTTCCGCCTAGCATTGACATCCTTCTTCCTTCGGTCACCAAGAGGCTCTTGTGGCAGTCACCAAATTGCCATCTTCTTTTCGGAGATTGACATAGCACGTGTCTTCAACAATCATGATATCAGTCTGGATAGTGCCTTCCATTGAAATCCCAATGGATTCTGATTCACTACGACCTGCTTCGTTGCCAAAATGCGTTCGTCATCCGAGCAGTCACGAAATAGCCGAAGTTGGTTCAATTCGAGTGTACTTCGTGGCTGCAGCAACATTTCTCCTCATTTATCAAGAGCATCATCAATATCAATTTTCGAGAGAGCGAGGGAGTGGTTGAAGACCTAATTCTTCGCGAGAAGCCAGTCCAAGAAGACCGCCACGTTCGTGCCTGAATTTTTTGGCTATCCGTTCTTCTTGGTCCTCGTTTTTTGTACTTAGGATCATTCAGAACTGCTCAGATTAGAGTGGAATGACAGGAAGTGATGAAGAGGTATAGCAGGATCGAAAACGAAAGTACTGAAGAAAGCCTTCAACGAGCAGTAACCTTCGATTAACTCTCCAAGAATTCCGCAGCAAAAGACGATTCTAGATTCATCTGATTTTAGATTTTATTTGATTTCAAATTTGAAAGATTGTCTATTTATCTGATTTGCGGATTTAAATATTTGAAATTTAAAAGATTATATATTTATCTGATTTTAGATTGGGAAGATTTCAGATTTATCTAATAATCTTTACCCAATAAAAACCGTAATGGTTAATCGATCTTAAAAGTCTTCCGTACTTCGATAGAAAACCTGATGTAGATTACGGAAAAAAAATGTTTTTATTCTAGGTGTCCACGTGCGCCAGTACCAAAATATTCCAAAGAAGGCTTAAAAAAAGTGTTTTTATTGTCCAAGCCACTACGTCGCCATTTCGATATTTTTCTCAAATTAAAAAATAGCTTCGAGTACGAACACACCTACGAAACAAACCGTCCAATTTTCAACTCGATACCTTCAATAGTATTCTGAAAAAAAATTCGCAAAAATCGGTTGTTCCAACCCTCAAAAGACACCAATGACCACAAATGACATTTGATCAGGTGTAAAAGCTTTGTGAATGACTTACTTGATTTTGAGGTCGTTTGATCACTCGATGATGATTTTCTTTGATCGAAACTCGAAGAGCATCGAGTAGGGCGTGGCTCTTTAGTAGTCGTAGCGAAGGCACAGTGGTCCGATAGACCCCAGCTAATCAAAGTTCTCTCTGTGATTAGGTATTGTAGGTCACGTAGAGTTGAGGGATTCGAGCCCCTTGACGTACGTCGTTTCGATGAACCGTCGGCGCGGACGGCAACGCGGTCCGGGCGGCTTAATACCAGCTCTAGTGGCGCTCAACAAGTTTAGGGTGAGTTAATCTCCCGTTTCCTACCTAGTAATCGATCCATACGAGTCCCATCAGGCGTTTCGGTGGTGAGAGATTTTATGATCGCGGGGCTTGATAGACTATGAACCACCGAGTGGCAACCGGAAGATTGATCGAAGCCGGCAAGATTCCAACGCTGGAAGCTTCCGGTAAGACGAGTAGGTGGCGTTTTGCTGATAGTTTCCTAGGAAAATCGTTTGATCTTTTGATGCTCTTGGATCCGTCGAATCTTTGATGAAACCAGGTTCTTTTACATCAGAAAATAATCGGGAATCAAAATACACTTCAAAATTGGGGTTATCATTTTTCCTGGTAAGTTTTTGGAACGTCTTTCCGATCCATCCAGTTTGTCGGTTTGCAAACTCCAACCAGCTTGACGTCGCCAACAGACTGAAGACTTCCAACACATCGCACATCCATATTAAGTATTCCAACCAGTCGAAAAGTTCACTCCGGGTAATTTTAAATACGAAACAACTCACTACCCCTTCCAAACCACCAGCTATTTCGGCGGGACCAACGAATCCACTTTCGCACCGGCTGAAACGCTGATCCTGTAAGTTACGATACATGAAGGAAAGTGGGCCAATGTGAGGGCGAAGATTCTCATCTCTAGTTTCTCCGTTGGTGAAAAGCTTGGATGAAGTCAAGCTAGATAAAAGAAAAAGCAAATTTTGTGCTTCTTTAAAAATGCCAAATACGAGAATTCGAAGGACGACGAAAATGCTGAGAATATGTTGAAATAATATAATATACATATACGAATTTGAAAACTGGTTTTTTGAACTGATTTATATTCGCTAATATTTCAGTTTAGAAAACCAGTTTTTCTGGTTGGGGAAAATATATGGTTTTTATTGGACCTTAAAATTTGAAAACTTGACCCCACAGGGCGAGATTGGACAACATTGAGGTCATGATAATCCAAAAATTAATGTCTTTTTTGCATATAAAGATAGTTTTAACTTATTGCTGGATGACTATTACAAAAAACCCCAAAATTTTTGACAATTTTGTGATCGATAGTTGCCGCTAGATAAATAATAAAAAAATTATCTTTTTTACCCCAAACGCCCTCCAGAAAAGAACCAAAAGCATTGACACGAAAATCCAAAAGTCCTATCCAATTTCTGATGAGGCGAGAACGAAATGAACGAATTGATCATTTGCCCATTTTCGTTTCATTATTCAACCGTTAATCGGTTCAATCTTGGATCACTCTTCCTCAGTTATCCGAGAGATGAACGAGTCCAATAAGTTCCGGAAAGTTGCCACGCTGGCTGGGCAAAGAACGTTTAATCTTTAGCGGCCATTAACTTCGTGACTACGCGAGCGAGTCGGAGATATTACCAAGTTTTCGCGGGTCGAGTTCGCGATCATGGGATATCATGGAGGTCGAGGGTGTTTGAATGAAGCACGAGGCAGTGAAGAGGATCAATGAGAGACCAATGACCTAAAATCTGGAGAGTCCTATTGGATCATACTTTCCAAGCGAAATTTTAGGGTTGGGTAGGAAACACGAACTTCGATTGACCAGAAGGCTCAAAATTCCGAAACTATAAATTTCCTAAAGGTCATGCTAGCAAAAGCACGAAATTTGTTTGGGTTTGTTTGGGTTCGTTAGTTTCATTTAAAACCCTTGATTTTAAACAAACCTAAACAAACCCAAACAAACTAAAGAATGTACAAAATTCGTAGTTTCGGAATATTCAAATTCGGGATTTTAAGCTTTCTGGTCATTCAAAGTTTGAGTTTTCTACTCTACCCCGAAATTTTTGTGACCAATCATCTTCTATTGCCTCTGGAAGAGTGAAAATCCCTGCCATCGTGCTCTTCAAGACTTATCGACGAAAAGCCAGCCCCATTCGTGACCCCACCGATGCCCGAAGCAGCACAGATTGTTTCGGACAGTTAGGGAGGCGCATATGGCTTGCCCTGGTGGAAAGCAAGTTGATACAAGCACCAATGGATCTTCAGGTTCATTCCGGATATCCGAAACGTCGTGACGTTTAGAAAACAGTCTGGTGATCCCTGGTGGGGATCTCTCTTCTTACATATCCCTGTAGGACTTTGGTCCAAAATCGATTGAAACCTACATTTCTTTAACTCGATCTAAAATGATGAACAATTGGAGCCTAGATGACGCAGTTGAGGTTTTGGTTTAACAGTTGGAATTCGAAAGGACTTACCAGCTGGTTGGAGTGAAAAGTACACTACAACGATATTTTTGGATCAATTGAGTTCTAAAGATCAGACTATACTGAAATCCAACTGTCCAGCTGAGAAGGAGGCTGAAGTGTGATGGTAGTTTCTACGCAGTTGAAATCTGAACTGAAAAGCCTTCTGATTGTAAATCAGGCTAAACAGCAGACTTTGATGAATATCAAAGTCTGCTGTTATCAAATAGTTATCAAATAGAGTGCAGGGTAGTGAACTATGATGGTAGTTTCTAAGCAGTTGGAATCTGAACTGAACAGTCTTCTGATTGTAAGGCAAGCTGAACAGCAGACTTTGATGAATATGATAGAGTGCAGGGTCAGCTACGAAGAGAAAGGACCCTAGATCTCAATCCAGCTGACACAAAGGGTCTGGAAGGACACGTTCCTCTGGAAGTTCCAAAGAGGGTGCAAAGTGACTTTTGCAGATGCTGATGAGACCTGACTCCCCAAATCAAAATTACAGTCTGGCCAAAGAAGGTGCTGATAGTTGAGCCTTCACGTGCCTAGCATATCTAGACTCAGGAGCACGTAGACAGGCTTTGAACCCCATGGACAAGAAGAGGAAAGAAAGGACGAAATTGGAAACGTTTGGCTCGAAGCTTACAAGGATATCGTGAAATCTTCGATGGAAGAATTCTGACGTGCAATGGGCCGAATTACGAAAGAGAAATAACAACTGTCGATCAAATTGGAAACGGTGAAAACGGCGTAGTCGTTTTCTGACAGCTCGACTGGGGAATCAGCGATGAGAGGAAATAAAAGATGATTCTTTCTATTGGAAGACAAAGACTTTTCTGGAGCACTCGACGTACGTCCAAAAGCTATCTTTCTTCCCCTCCCCCGTTCAATTTGTATATTCGCATCTCGCATCAACGTGGACCAAATTGAACCAAGCAAATTTCAGCAAATAATTCCTCAGTTGGCTGCTTCCGTTTGTTCACAGCAGCACCAAATGCACGCTAACTCAATTTCATTATAACTTCGAAACCCTTCAGCATATACAGTCCAATTACATTCGAAATAATGTGGAATTTCGAAATAATTAACGAGTCGATCCTTCCTGTCTACTCGCTTTATTGTTGATGAAGAATTCTCTTCCAACCAATACTGCCAGAGCATTTCGTTAATAAGGTTTAGCATTTCGATTATATACCGGAAATTATTAGGTATTCTCTTCTGAAAGAGGATTTTCTTGGTTTTCAATATGGCGCATATTACGCGAGAGAAAAACTTGAAATTTTAAAACCGCCATTTTTCAAAAATGAAACATTTTTATCACAAAAGAAAAGTACTAAGCCCTGCGTCTATGATTTCTAAAGAGATTGATTTTCGGTTTTTCTTTGAAAACTTAATGGCCGATGAGAAAAGTGATTTCGAAAATTTGTAAGATCGTATCGATTTTTGGGATGTTTTTAATAATAATATGATTATTCTGATTATGATGGCGGATTAAGAGAAGGATTTAGTATAATCAATTGTCAGTCCGCATTTACCGTCAGTTTCATTATCAATTGACGAGGATCACTAAGAGACAAAGAGCTATTAGGCGAGATTTGTATGCTGTATACAGGACCTTACGTTGAGCCTTATGACGTCGATGAGTCCTTGAGATCCGAAGCACTTCCGGATGTGCCTGGGGCGACAATCGCGTGAGTTTACTTTGGCCCAAGCTCTCCTCCTTAATATTAAATCTCCCATGGGATGTTTCTCCATTGGGACGCCATACCGTTTTCGTCAATTTCCGGCAAGGAGCTTCGCTCTAAATGACGTGAACTTGCGGATTTTCGTAGCAGTTGTAGACGATAATTCCGAAAAACCGTTCAAAGAAGTCAAAATCGACTTAGATAGCTCTTTATGTGGACCCAAATTTATATATATACAAAATTACTTAGTGAAAAATCCTATTAGAAGAATTTATTTATAAATTATTTATTGTAAATTGAAATATAATAAAATTACAAATTATAGATTAAATTATAATTAAATTACAATTATTTTTAAATAGTTTTTATTATATTTATAATTATAATTATAAATTAAATTACATTAATAAATTATTTATTATTATTTCTTTACAAACTTCTCTTTTATTAAATTATTTAATCACGAATTTCTGAATTTTTGAAGAATTTTTTAATATTCATCTAGTGATACTTTAGTTTAAAAAAATACGGTTTTGATCATGGTTTGATCATGAAGCTTATGCGGAAAAATTAGATTATTTTTTATATCTAAGTATAACAAATAATATTGAAAAAAGTTCTCATAAACTTCGTAATTAAATCACTTTAAAATTGTTTAACAGCATAATTCCATAAAAAATAAAAAATAAATAAAAATATCGACGAGAAAATGTCCAAATATTTTGTATCAACTCTGACAGTTCGACATGAAAAAATAAAAAATGCAAAAATATTCTACACGTTCAACATTTCCCTTGAATAATTTTTGAAATAGTAAATTCCGGATTTGCGCCTTAAGAAATAAAAATTGTTTTCGAAAAATCGTATATATAGAGTAAATCGTATTGGACGTTGAATAATCGAGCGGTCACCCATCCGAGTATTGACCCGAGACAAGAATTGAGTATTCACTCGGTCACCCATCCGAGTATTGACCCGGGCTCAAGGTCGAATCAGCTAATGCTGGCATTCTCGTACTTCTGGTGACTAGCTTACCCGGATAAATCGAGAAAAATCTTGTGGTCCATTTGTCAGCTTTCGACGTACTCTCGTGTCGTATTTCGATATCGAAATTCATCAGGTTCCTGCGATTTATCGAATCTCACCATTTACAAATCGTTTTCAACCCCGCTGGCTGTTATCGCTGCCTTTTGTAGATTTGCACTATATCCCCTCGCTCACCGACCTCGTTGCCCTCTCGGTTGGTTACGATGCTTCGCGAACGTGTACACCAAATGGAAACTGCTTTCTCGCGTATATCGAATTTCGATAATACGACCGAGTCTTGGTACGAATTTTGTACGACTTGGTACGTGCACATGAGCAAAGTAAACGTTTCGAGACTCGAACGTGCGGATGAGACGACATCCAAATATGTCGCGATATTTTTAATCTCTCGTTTGTAGATTCGATTTCTCGAAATCGGAAATTGAAAACGAGAAATTTGGGGGAGGGGGGGGATTATAATTTTTCACTGGCAATTTGATAAGAAGTGACACAATCGCGGGTTGAAACGAGTCATCTCAATTGACAGTGGTCAAAATCAATTTTCAAATCAGTTTTCCAATGTCGAACTAACGAGAGAAGGCAAAAATATATTTTTCTCAATTCAGGTTAAAACTGTTCCATCAATTCAATTTGAATTTAAACATTTTATTTCGATACTAAAAAAAGCGAGAAAATATGAATTTTAAGGTCAGGTTGAAAAATGTTGAAATTATATTGACAAACAGAATTGTCTCATTTTTGTTGCCATAATTTTAACGATTTTTCATTGTTATAAAAAATGAAAAAGTAATTTCTATAATTATAAAAAATTGGTATAAATATCATTATAATTATACAAATTAAGAAATTTGTGTATATTATTTAAAAAATTCGCAAATTAATGTTAAAGTCAGGTTAAAAAATGTTCAAATTATATATTTTTTTCAATTGTTTCATTTTTATCGGCATAATTTAAATGATTTTTTATTGTCATAAAAACTGAAGTAATTTTTATAATCATAAAAATAAAGAAAAATATTTTTGCAGTGATGCAAAAATGCCAAGATTATTTTTATCAACACACATATATTTTTCCCACATTTTTATTAATTTATTATTATAAAAAAGTAAAAATACCGAAAATTTCATAGAAAGACAAAAATTGAAATAAAATTCGTGCAAATAATTATAAATCTCTCCCAAAGGCATTGTTTATTTTTCGAACCCTTTCTCACAATCGATAGCACCGTGTGCAAAATTCAGCTAGTCCATTAACGCAACCTCACACTGTAACTGTACTGTAAAAGTACACATACATTGTAGACAGAGAGTACCAAATATGTACATACGCCATTGGTAAGCCTGAGGAGTCCAAGGACGAGGAAAAAGTTTCTCACCCTGGGATAACGATATTTTATTACAGCCCTCATTATTTTTCACGAACGTCGTGGTACTCCCAAACCCAGGAACTTCTCCACCCTCGTATATCGTGTTCATTGGGAGATACGTCGTCCCAGGTATCGCGTGTAATAGCCATTCGTATTTTATGTACTCGACGAATTAGTCATTCTCTGGTGTCTTCGATACGTGCTAGCACCTCGTCAATTTCCAGCTAAATCTTTGGGATCTTGATCGCCATCGTTTCCTCACGATATCACTCTTTTCTCGAGTGAGATAAATAAATAAATTATTTATCGATATTTCTGGCAAATAAATCTTTTCTTTTTTTTGGTTAAAAAAATGTATAAAAAATAACCAAATAGGGGAATTTAGGGCAGGACGAGAATCTAGGGATATGTTTGAAGGGTATATACAGGGTGTTCTAAAAATGCGCAATAACCTGCAACATTTTCTACAATATCAATAATGTACTTATATCAATAATTTACTTTTATTAAGTTTTTTAATCAATCGTTTACCCTAAGAAATTAATTTAATCAATGATTTACTTTAATCCATTAATTTAATCAATCATTTACTGTAAGCGACTAATTTAATTAATCATTTACTGTTATCACTGAATTTAATCAACAATTTAATATAATCAATTAACTGAATCAATAATTTACTGTAATCAATTGATTTAATCAATCATTTACTGTAATCAATTAATTTAATCAATCATTTACTTTAATCAATTAATTTAATCAATCATTTACTGTAATGAATAAATTTTATCAATCATTTACTTTAATCATATAATTTAATCAATTATTCACTGTAATCAATTAATTTAATCAATCAATTCAATCAATAATTTTACTTCAATCAATTAATTCAATAAATAATTTACTTTAATAACTTTTTACTATATCAATAATAAGTACTTCCTTTTTGTTTGCTTACCTGTTTCTCATCAATTTCACTAACACAAATGGACTGGAAAAATAGTGAAGTTTACCTCAGAAGTTCCAGTACAAAAATCGATATAGTTTTGTAACTTCAGAACTGTGCTTCCGGAACGGTTGATACTTTTAGACCGAACCACTTCTTGGCAATCCCATCGAACTCCAATAGAAGCTCACTGCGCGCCCTCACTATTTACTAGTTAAACGTCTGTTTCATATTGCCCCCCTGTTTTGGTCCTCCCTTTGGTTCTCATAAGAAACAAAAAGTAAAAAACCCAATATTTTTTGCAGGGTTCACGCGCATGCGCGAAATTTCACAGATTGCTTGACTTTTTTGTTTCGTGAAGATTTTGCAGGAGGCTGCCGCCGTTTTACCCCAGGACGAGAGGGTTGCCATGCTCGATATACTTCAAAGAGTATCGCGAGAAGCGTCCCGACGTCTGCGAAGAACCAGCTGTCCCGATCTCACTGGAATGCCGAGGCAAACTTACACGCCGAGGTACACCCACAAACAAATAAATATACGTACCGAAGAATAGCACAAATATTTGCACTCGACCCACACACTACACATGCACACCAATATCCGGAATAAAATATTTCTGTGCTTTTTTCTTGTTGCTTTTTGTTGCTTTTTTTTTCTTAGTGAATAACTCGCCCGAAACACAGAATGTTTGAAAACAAATTTCACCCTGTACATCTTCTGAACACTAACCCTATCGCCTGTGAAAAATAGTTTTTGTTTACCATAATTTCTCGTAAATAATAATTATTACGTAATGTCTTGCAAATCATCGTAACCAAAACACTCATAAATTGATTTATTTATGCATTTATTTTTTTACTTATTCATTTATTAGTTATTAATTTAATGAATAAATGAATTTACTAATTATTAATCTCATTTAAATTATAACAAACTAATTTTTCTTTGTTATTATTGATTTTTTTAGTTATTTATTTCCGTTATTTAATTATTTATTTATAAAATTATGAGTGACGAAAAGCAGCAATTATTAAAATGCCTTCGAAAAACAAATCCTAATGGACACTGCTTGAATAGTCACCTATCCGAGTATTGACCCAAGCCTATACCGGTTTGATGTTTGCAAAAGAAAATGTTGGTGAAAAATCAATTATTGATCCGAGACAGCTATATTTTTTGGCTATTTTTAATACGTATTTATCATTCTTTTTTAAATATATCTATAAATTATATATTTTTAAAAATGTATTTATAAACATATTTTTTTTTCATCTGTTTTTGTCAGATAGAGAATACATATCAAATAATGGATTTTCCTACGGCTTAATTCCTTGTTTTGTTTGGGTTTGTTTGGGTTGACCCAAACAACAACCCCGTTGAATTTCCATCTCGAAGCAGGCTTCCTCTAATTCACATCGTCATTACTTTTCCTCAAAACCTTTTTTCAATTTTTCTTTTTTTCATTTTCTCTCTCTCCCTCTCTCCCTTTACCAAAAAAAAAAAAAAGTTTCGAAAATCGTTTTTTCGTGAACGCGTTAATTAATCAACTAGTTTTAAGGGGGAAATTGAGCGTGTCAGGGAACATCGAAATAACGAGCATTAAGGCTACGCGTTGGACAATTAAAACGTTGGGTGACCGGGAAGGGAAGAGGGGCGAAGAGGGAGGAGAAACTCGACAAGTTTAATAACGAAAACGCGAAAACTCAACGAGCGATAATTGATGAGCTCGAAGGGGGAAGGGTTGGCAGACGGTCGTGTCAAGCGAGGACGATGAATATATAACTGGGGAGATGTGCGACGCAGTCACTGCCCACCCAATCATCCTGAGTACCTTGGATCCCAAGCTTCCTCCAGCTTCCTGATAGATAACAACAATCTCGTCTCCAGGCTCGTGTTGCTCGTTTCCTTTCTTGCCATTCCTGTACACTCGAGCGCATCTTCATCCCTCTCTTTCTCTACCTTTTTTTAACTCTCCAACGAAAAAATGCAATTTTTTGTCCTTTTTTTTTTGGGTTTTGTTTTTTCTTTTTTTAAATTTTTTTTCTATTTTTTTTCTTTCATTACACTTTTTCTCAGTCGTCCTTGCTCACGCGACATTCTCATCAGTGAATTGTACTCACTCAGGCTTGCTTGGCTACCGGAAATGTTGGATGAATTGGACACGACTTTCTTTTTTTACTGGTGGGATGGTAATCGTTTTTTTTTATCTATTTTTATTTATCGAATTATATTTACGAGAGAAAATGTACAGTTCATGATTGAGAGTTAAGATTGATTTTTGAGAAGATTGTTTAATAGATAAGTAAAAAAATAAATAGGTTTTAATATAAATGTATATAAATTTTTTGATTTGTTGAATCCATATTGTTGTAATAGGCGTTAATGATTTTAATGAAATGCGAAGTAGTTATTTTAATTAATATTAAAAGATTTGTATCTAGGTGGAGGTATGTCCGAGAAAACGTAGATAATTTAATAGATAAATAAATAAACTTAAAATTGATCAGTGTATTTTTTCTTTTAAAAATAAATTCATAAAAAAATATTTTATGCACTTTAATTTCATACAATTTTTTGTGGAATTCATTTCATAATTATTTACATCCTTAAACTTTTTAAATTCATACAAATTTTGATTTGTTAACCCATATTATTTAAATAGATACAAATGATATAAAAAAAAAGAATAGCAATTACTTGTTACTTGAATACATATAAAAAGATTTATATCTCCATGGAGGCAATTACGAAAAACCGTAGGTAATTAAATAAATAAATAGATAAACAAATTTACTTCAATACAAATAAACATTTTCCTTTATTAAATCCATCTAAAAACGCAAATTGCATTTAAGAATAACATATTTTTCAATTTACTATTTCAATTCAATTTTTCAATCTACAATTAAATAGATAAATAAATAAACAAATTTATTTCAATAGATAAAAATATTTTTCTCCATTAAATACATATAAAAGTACAAAGTGCATTCAAGAATAACAAATTTTTCAATTTACGAAAAATGGACTATGAAATTGGACGAAACTACAAGGCTCGATAACAGAGAGCAGCGATCGAAACCGTATACCACGTTTATGATGCGTCGATAGTTGAGTGGAGATTGCATTCGGGCACGTGGAGCTTTGCCGAACAAAATTTAGGGGTTTTCGAAATGGTTGGAGGAGCGAACATGGGGACGGAAATAGAGTGCGTTCCAGGCGGACTTTCGACCTACCCCCTTAAAGAAACTTGGCGCTAACGTATATCCGTGGAAAGTGGAATAGAGTGGCTATAGAAGGGAGGGAGTGGGAGGGGGGAGGGGGGGGGGGTTGGACGAGAAATCGATAGCTCGAACCTTACGGTGCTTAACTTTTACTAAGGGATTGTACCCTTCTTTTTTTTTTAAGTCCCTTTTCCACGATGAAAAAACTTTGGAATTGAAGAGCCAAGGGAAAATCGTTTTGCCCCGAAGGATAAACCGGATTTCGCGAAGTTTCGCGTTCGGTTAATTCGATCTGGGAACGGGGAGGATTGATTTTAATGTGGTCAGTGAAAGGGAGAGAATCTTTGTCGATTCGATGAGATATATTTGGAAGAACGTGACTTTGGAGTTAGGTCACCCAACAGAGTATTGGCCAGAGCCAATAGTGGATTAAACCAGTAGAAACTTGATGCAGAATTAATAATTTATGAAATCGGTAATTGGATATAATTTAGAATATGGAAAAGATTTTGTATTTTGAGAATCTTAATTATTGAATAAGATATTTTTGAGGCTTAATATAGAGAGTTGTTTGATAAGATAATTATTGGGTAATTATTAGAGGGGGTGATTGTTCGATAATTGTTATATGAGGTAATTATTAAATAATTACTATAGGAGATTATTATTGAATAAGATAATTACTAGATCATTATTAAATAAGTTAATTATTACATAATTTTTTGATAAGATAATCATTAGGTAAGATAATTATTAATTATGAAGATAAAAAATGCGACATGTTTTAGCTTTCGACCTTCTGCTGGATTGTGCCTTTTTTTATAAAAAAAAATTATTTCAAAATGTTCATATATTTTGGTGAAAAAAATATGAATCCATCCCCATTATATAGGGTAATTATTAAATAATGAATACATGAGATCATTATTAAATAAGATATTTACTAGATTATTATTCGATAAGTTAATTATTACATAATTATTATGTAAGATAATTATTAGATAAATAATGGAGAAGCTTTTTTTAAGGAAGAAGATAAAAAATGAGACATGTTTTAGTGTTCGACCTTCTGCTCGATTGTGCCTTGCTTTTTTATAAAAAAAACAATCCCAAAATGTTTATATATTTTGGTGAAAAAATATGAATCCCTACCCATCATATGGGGTAATTATTAAATAATTACTATATAAGGTAATTATTAAATAATTACTATATAGGGTAATTATTAAATAAGATAATTACTAGATCATTATTAGATAAGTTAACTATCACATAATTATTAGGTAAGATAATTATTAGATAATTAATGGAGAAGCTTTTTTAAGGCAGAAGATAAAAAATGCGACATGTTTTAGCTTTCGATCTTCTGCTCGGTTGTGCCTTGTTTTTTTAATAAAAAAAACAATCTCAAAATGTTTATATATTTTGGTGAAAAAATATGAATCCACCACGATACCCTAGGCTAATTATGGGCCACGTTTAAAATGCGCCAGGTTCGAGGCCAAATTGTTTGGTAACGCTTTCAATTAGGATATACCGAGCCTGATCCTCCGTGGATTTAGTCAGATTTGTGATAACCTTCCACTAGTGGTTTCTTGGGGAGGAAGGTAGGAGAGAGAGAGAAAAAGAAAAAGAGAGAAAGGAAGACAGAGACAGGCAGAGATTAGAGAAAACGCGACACGAAGAGTCTCGGTGGTATAACCTGATCAGAAACGAGAGACAAATTGAATCCAGTCAACCCAGCAGGATTCGCGATATTAAATCTCTCACGATCCTGCTCGGTGCGTACTCCTCTTTTTAATTGGATCTCGGCGCTCCGCTCCAACTGTTTTGTTTTTTTTTTCTTTTTATCGATTGCCCGACGTCATGATGGCAAGTGTTTTTCGGAATCAAATGAATTTCGGTCATCGCGACCCGAAACGAACCCTAACGAATCGGGGAAACCAAAACAGACAAAAACAAAATTGGACGAATCTAAACGAAACGATTTAAACAGGAAATAAATCTGGACAAAATCGTCGATAAAACTAGAAATCGAAAAACATGGCCCATACGAACAGGAAATATCCGAAAGAAAAACCAAAGAATTGGAATAAATATGAAAAAAACTTAACCTAAACAAACCCAAACATGCGGTAAGCATACTGAAAGAGAACCATACAAACCGTTGTGAAAAAATCAAATGATTCTAAAAACGTCGAAAAAACGCAATCGAAGCTAAAACTTCTAATAATAACCCACACAGACTTAAAATATTCAAAAAGAATCCGTAAAAGCTAGAAATATAGAAATAAATTCTAACAACCTAAAACTAACCTAAAGGAACCCAAACAAACCTAAAAAAAATCGAAAAGATCAAATTTCAAAACCAAGAAAATCAAGGAAAATTTGGAAACCTCCAATGAACCTAAAAATCACTAAAAACCCTAAACGAAACTGAAAGATCAATAAAAACCGAAAACGAAACTGAAAAATCACTACAATCTCCAAACGAATTGGAAAGATTGTCAAAAATCTCCAACGAACCTGAATAGCTACCAAAAGCCCTAAAAACCCCAAACAAACCTAAAAAAACCAAAACCTAAAAAACCGAGAAGATCCAATCTCAAAACCAAGAAAATCAAAGCAAATTTTGAAACCTCCAACGAACCTAAAAATCACCAAAAACCCTAAACGAAACTGAAAGATCAATAAAAACCGAAAACGAAACTGAAAAATCACTACAATTCCCAAACGAATTGGAAAGATTGTCAAAAATCTCCAACGAACCCAAACAAACCCAAAAGCCCCCAAAAAAACCGAAAAATCCAAATAAAAAAAAAATGAACAACCCAAGATTATCAACTAACTATGAGGACGTGGGAAAAGAATAAAAATCAAGGAAACGTCTTTTTCCAGATCGGAGAGTGAAATTTTGGATGCACCATCCGAAGGTTCATCACCGCGTTCTCGTCAACGTAAAATTATCGCCGAACGTCAGGAACAGCTGCACCGCGAAATTCTCGAGATAAACGACAGTCTGGCGAGAGGCTTAAGATCAAGACCTGGATTGCCTGCTTGGGACTCGTCATCGATCGCATCGTGGACCTCGTCGATCGGCTCGACCGGAAGGAGCCGACTGAGGAAGAGCCGTACATCCATCTGGGAAACGATGCGTGGTGAGGGGATATTCTTCAGTCTAGATTTACGTAATTCATCTCGTAGCTAATGGGAACGAAATTCCACAATCTAAAATCATTAATAAAAATAGCATCCAATTTAAGGGCCTTAAAAGAATCCCGAAAAAAGCTAGATGACCAGAGAAAAAATTGTCAAATGAGCACCAGGTAGTTGAGAGCATTTTACACCTAGGGCCCAGCCACCATTGGGCCAGTTTCTTAGTCTGGGGCTGACAAAGTTCGGGCTAGTTATTTTCGTAGGGCCCCAAAAAAGTTAGAGCTACTTTTTTAGTAGGGTCCCAACAAAGTTCCGGCTACTTTTTTAGTAGGGCCCCAAAAAAGTTATAGCTACTTTTTAGCAGGGCCCAATAAAGTTATAGCTACTTTTTAGTAGGGCCCCAACAAAGTTATCGCTGCTTTTTTAGTAGGACCCCAACAAAGTTGGGCCCAATTTTTAAGTAGGTCCTTGACAAAAGAGCTTGTAGGACCCCGACAAAGTAAGGCCCATTTTTTTAGTAAGGCCCCAACACTATTGAAGTCACTTTTTTCGAAGGGCCCCAACAAAGTTCCAGCTACTTTTTTAGTAGGGCCCCAACAAATTTGGGCCCAATTTTTAAGTAGGTCCTTGACAAAAGAGCTTGTAGGACCCCGACAAAGTTAGGCCCATTTTTTTGTAAGGCCCCGACACTATTAAAGCCACTTTTTTACAAGGGACCCAACAAAGTTGGCTTCAATTCTTAAGTAGGACCCCAAAGAAATTGTGTCCAATTCTTAAGTAGGGCCCTGAAAAAGGCCCAGATTTTTTAACAGGACTGACAAATTTCAGGTTATTTCTTGAGTAGGGCCCCGACAAAGCTAGCGCCAGATGATTTAATGGGACTTCGACAAATTTTGGGCCAGTGCTCAAGTAAGGCCCCGACAAAGTTTGGGCCCGTTCTTAAGTAGGGCCCCGAAAAATTTGCACAAGAAATGACCGCACAAATGTCCATTCAGTGGCTAAACCACGAGCACACGTACCTCTAATATCGAGGGGGTCTGATAGGAAACACGAACTGCGAATGACCAGACGGCTCAAAATTCCGAATTTGAATACACCGAAACTACAAATTTCGTAAATTTTTGGCTTTTTTTGGGTTGGTCTAAAATCAAGGCTTTAAAATCAAACTAACGATCCGAAACAAACCCAAACAAACCTTTACGAAATTAACAAAATTTTCAGTTTTTGAATATTCAAATTCGAGATTTTGAGCCTTCTGGTTCGAAGTTTGGGTTTCCAACCCCATCTCAAATCGAGGTCACGAATCGTGTCGATTTATTGTCGATGTAACGGCGCACATCAAGGCCGCCGGAATTGCATGAAAAATTGTAAGTACATGAAAAAAAATTGTCACAGGCACATCGCCAATGTGGGATCGCGTGAGTATCGAGGATAACTTCGCGAAAAGTCGTTCGGAGGAAATGATGAGTCGCGAGGAGTCGCCCAAGTGGAATTCGGAAGACTATCGTCGTCGTTGTCGTAACGCCACTCTTGATCCTATCGAGGACGTTGAGAGGCTTCCATCGTGGGATTTTCTTGAAACTGCCCTCAATCGAAAACTCGCGCGGTACGATAATCAACACGAAAATCGTGAATCTCTCGATTCTTTAGCTTTTCCTACGAGAAAACCTCGTATCGATTATCCACTAATGGCGAACGGGAGAAAAGAATTTTTCCGGGATAATTCACGAGGCGATGAGAATACTACGAAGCTTCAGAGGCCAGACAAAACCAACGGATGAAACGAAGTGACTTCTTTTTTTTTTTTTTTTTTTTTTTCTTATCCACTTCGAAAACCCGAAAGAGATATTGGCGAAGAGTTACTGTTACGATTCGTACGAGCAGGCCCTTATCTTATTTTTTTTTCTCTCGAAGAATATCATCGGCTCCTATGGAACTCCTACTTCGATCAAATAAATAGTCCTTCTGTCAATAGTGCATTTTTCATTTCTCTCATTTTAACTGAATATTGGAATCGAATCGTTCGAGTTGTGGTATGGTTTTTTAAAAATTATATTAATTTGCCACGTATTAATTCGTTGATTCAACAAAGTCATTTTTCAATCGATTATGTATCGATTTTTTTATCGAAATTTTTTTTTTATGAGAGAATGGATTCAACGGAATTTATACTACAATGAAATTTTCGTATTTTTTGTTTGTACTATGGTGAAGACATTCGAATATTTAGTTTTTCAAATTTCCTCATTAGTTGTGGCAATGGTACATTTTTCAGCTGAATTTTCGAATCGAGCAATGAACGTGTACTAAATTTGAAAAATAATTTTTAAAATGTATGGTTATTTACTGTGTGAGTATTTTAATTTTATTACTTAATTACTTAATTATTTCTGCTTGCATAATGGAATTATTGTTACTTTATCCATTGTATTTATGTAAAATATATAAAAAATCACTTTTAAGATAATTGAATAATAATACGATGAATGAAAAATAAAAAAATTGTTATTGTTATTATTATTATTGTTATTACAACTATATAATCATTATTAAAATATTGTTATACAATAATAAAAAATTATTAATATTACATTACATTGTTTTAATATCAAATTTCAATATTATTACATTAATAAATATTACGTTTGCCAAAATAATAAATGACGTTAGTAAATAACGTATATGGCGTGGAAATTGGTACTAAAAAAGCATTTTAGAATTTGGCGGCTCGCATTGGCTTTCGTAAAACGAAAGCTCGTCAATCCTCCAACCAACGACGCGTACCGAGCGATTTATTCTTATTGCAACGAACGCTCACGCGAAAGTGAATCCTCGTTGGATTAAATCCGCAGACGAGCACCCATACGACCTTGAGTCGAGAATTAAGAGCAATAAATTTGTTGGGGAGTTGAGGAGATTCAACGACGTCCTCGGGTATATTTTAACGCGGATCTACCACGTGACCTGGATATGAGATTTCGATTTTTCTATCCTTCAGTTTTTCCACTTCGAAATATTTTTTCCGATCCCCGTCTCCATCCTTTCAAGAGCAATCAATTCCTAATTAAATTCAATGAAATCAAACGATTTCACAGTAGATGCCTTCAACAATTTCCGGTCTTAATCCTTCAAGGGTGGATGGATGGGAACGACTAGGGTGAAGTAAAAATGGTTTTCCTCGGAGGACACGCGAGAGGATGAAAAATCCTTGAGGAAAACAGTGCCATGGCCGATCCGGAAGAGATCCCGAGACGACATGGAATTGTATACTGTTCGCTTTTACGAACCTTAATATCCATCAGAGACGTCCGAGAAACGGAAAAATCTTCGCTAAGAAAGAATTCTCACAATTTTCCCCGCATGAGAAAACAATTTTGCAAGGTTCACTGTTTATTCTCATGGAAGAATCATTTACGAATCGATAGATTTTTCGAAATCATATTTGTGTATTTTTTTGTTTGGGTTTGTTTTTTTTTCAAGTTTGGGTTTGTTGGTTTTTTTTTTCAAGTTTCGGTTTGTTGGTTTTTTTTTCAAGGTTGGGTTTGGGTTTGTTTTTTGCAAGTCCTTGGGGACTTTTGACCACTTTTGGAAGTTTTTAATGTTACCATCTTTGAGTGAACCCTTCATGATTATTTCATACCATTTTAGGGATTAGTTTATTTTACATAAATAAAATACGAACAGTTTGATTATTAGAATAAAAATTGATTTTGAGAGAATTACTAACAATATTGAAAAACCGTTTGGACATTTATATGTACTTACATTGAGAAGGGTATGTCCAAAATTTGGTAAATTAAGGTTTATAATTAAAGCAGCTATCAATAATATAGTGAAGGAACTTTGAAGGTTAGAGCTCAATGGAAAACACATTTTTGATGATACGGTTGATTTATGAAATAAAATTATTTCTTTTCTTGCAATAGTTAATTTCTTATTAAATTTTTTTTAATTCTTACAATTGTTGAGAATATGAATTTAAAAAAAAATTAAATCATTTCTAAAATCCAAATAATTCTTATAAGTGTCCTAAATTTCAACTTCTAAAAATCCTATGCTTTCTAAAATAATAAAAATTCTAATAAGTGTTCTAAGCCCCAACTTCAAAAAAATCCAATACCATCTAAAATTCCAAAAATTCCAATAACAGTTAAAAACATTAATTTCCCAAAAACTCAATCCAAAACTCAAGAATTCCAAAAAAACTCCCACAAACGTTTAAAAAAAAAAATCGCTCAGAGGTAACTAAAATCCTGAGTATTTTCGAAATTGTCTTACTAGCCCAACGGCATATTTATATACGTGTATTTGCGTACGGCCGCAAATATATACCCTCCCGACAAACTGTAATGAGGCTCCTGCTAATTAAATGGGACTGCGAGCACTCGTAATGTCTTCGTTTCGCTACACGCTCCGATAGTAAATTCCACTTTGTACTGCGAGCGTTGTTCGCCAAGAGAAACACCGAGAGCCGCTAAGAAGAAAAAGGGCGGGGGAGGGGGGGGTCAGATTCGAAGGGAGGATGAGACAGAGAGAGAGATAGATATATAGATAGATAGATAGATAAATAGATAGATAGATAAATAGAGAGAGAGAGAGGTAGGGAGGGAGGAAGGGAGGGAGGGAGGAAGGGAGGAAGGGAGGAAGGGACGAAGGGAGGAAGGGAGGGAGGGAGGGAGGAAGGGAGGAAGGGAGAGAAATCGTGGCTATAATATTATTGTAATAAGGAAATTGTACGTGGTGGGTTGGCTGGAAGCCTTTAATGAAACCGTTCGGCTCACGTACAACCGTTGTGTCTGCGGATGTGCCCGCCACGATACGGACTCGTTCCACTGTGCCGGGTTACGGAGCATCCACACGAACGATCGATTCATCCGCACCACTGTATCCCGAGCTGCCGAAGGCTACGTGAAAAATTGACGTTTCGCAAAATAAAAGAAAGTGAAAAAAAAAATGGTGTTGGATGACGAGGGGTAGGGAGGGGGTGGGGGGTTACGATAAAGGAGATAGTGAAGAGGAATAGTATCGAGTTGGTACTGCAGACAAGAGCTTGTTCGTACAAAGAAATCCGAGATGGAACTGGATGGAAAATTTATGTGTGTGTGTGTTGGTGTAAATGAATTATTCATTTTTACCATTGAAAACTATTCAATTGTATCAGGATTGCATATTGAATTTTTTCGCGTGGATACAACTGGTGGTTTTTTGTTTTGTTTGGGTTTGTTGTTTTTTGTGGCTTTGAATCGTGGACAAATAAAGAATAGTCGCTGGGCACTCAACTCGAACAAAAGACCTTTCAATTGGGCGAAAATACTGACAAATATTGTAACCAATAGGAATTTGTAATATTGCCTGGTGTTGCGTTGAGCTTGAAAGAATAGAAGTGATTGTTGTACTCGATTTGAATTGTATTGCATACTGGTTTTTTTTTACGTTGATTAAAGTTGATTTGTGATGTTTTTGTTTGGGTTTGAATTATGGGTACTGATAAGAAAAATCGTTGTAACTTTGAAGGGATGTTAATTTGTTATTATGGGAATAGTTATGGTGTTAATAAATAATCTTTGTATTTTGTCAGATTTTTGTCATTCATGAAAATTAAAATTAATTATTATTAGATGAGAAATTTATGGATAAATATGAACATTTATATTAAGGTGTGTGTGTGGGTCTTAGCAAATCAAAATTGGAAATCCTGATGACCAATCTTCCCAATCCAAATGAATGATTCTTTGGATAGGGAAATGAACTATTCTTTGGTTTGGAAAAATCCAAATAAACCCAAACAAATGAACGATTCTAGTGATCATTCTCTCGAACCCAAACAACACATCCTACCTAACCCAAATTACAAACGCTGACGACCATTAGACGTCATTGGTGTAGCAAGTCATCAGCAAGTCATCAGCAAGTCTTTGGAGCCCCATTAGGCATCGAGTGAAAATGACATATCCAGAATTTCGAGGCTCGCCTTGTTTCAAACCCAATTAAGAAGGTGAAGATTTTTTGTTTACCCACGAATAGGAGAGACCAAGGAATGAACAAACGGTAATTGGTTGCTGGCCCCTAGCCAGTAACTGTGGCTTTATAGGGATGAAGAAACTCTTCAATGATTCGTTATTAGATTTTGCTTTTAGGTACAGGTAAGCAGCTTATCGAAGTTTCGAGGGATTACGATTTTCCTTGCCTCATCTTCGCCTAATACTGAGGGTGCCTACATATTTGAACCTTGATCGGGTTACCATACCTTTTGCGTCAAATCCACGTTTCTTTAGCCATCAGCACGTCTGTCGATTTTGAGAACTTTTTTCATCCTTCTTTTCATCGAATCATCAAATCGATGATTTTGGGGACAGGGAAGAAATTCATCATTACTTAAATACAAATACACTGATTTGCAGTCAATTTTGAAGATTTTGGAATCAAATCTACGTAACGTTGGGAATTACCATATTTGTCAATTTTGCAAAATATTTTCACCTGATGATGATTTTGGAAATGATTTAAAGGACTGGTCAGTCCTGAAATTAGCCATTGGGTAAATGGGAATAAATTTATTCGCAGGTAATTTTGGAGACATTGGAATCAGATCTGGATAACGTTATCATAATCATCACATTTGTTTGGGATTGTGATAAACGTTTTCTTTTTTCTTTGGACGATGATTTTGGGGACTGGGGAGTCCCGGAAGTAGTCATTGCGTAAATACGAGTATACTTATTCGCAGGTAACTTTGAAAATATTAGGATCATCTTGGTCTTTGAATACAGGGTTTTAATACCACCGTGAAGTTCATCCCCATAGCTCCTCTTCGTAAAATGAATAATGCAGTTAAAGCTGGATTTGTTGATACGAATTTGTGGAAGCTCTTAGGTGGAGGATACTCGAGTGGTTCAATGAGGTATTGTTCGTTACCGAATAGAAGTATCAATAAGTCAATGAAATTGGAAAGAAAAGATCAGTTCTTCGAGAGAAAAAAAAGTTGAGGAAGGGGGAGAATATAAAATTTATAAACGAGCAGCAAACTTCAGGAAAGTTCTGAGCAGCCTTTAATTTATAATTTCATAAAAAATTCAACGTATCTTATGAAAGCTGCAATTACATTTCGCCCGGAACGAGGAACTTCGTTAGGCTAATACGCGAACGAAAGTCACTGGCAAACTTTGCTATTCGGCCATCAATATTAATACGTAGATCTGCAAATTTCAAGAACAACATTTTTCTTTTGTTTCTTCATCGTGCAAGAATTCCTTCCTTTCGAATTTTCCAAACACGGAAATTCTTCTCTTGGTCCATTCCTGTTTTATTCTGTCTGATCAACATTCAACGGTTTTAATAACTGCAGAAACAAAAACTCGAGTCTCGAGAATAATAACATATATTTTTTTAAGAATCTTTTATTAAACAATTTAATAGTTATTTACGTATAAATTTAATACGTTTACTTATTAACAAACAGCAAATATCGCAAACAGAAAAAGATTCGAAAATTAGCATAACTTAATTATTGTAAATTCTGAAAATATAATATTATAAACTTTTTAATCAGGTGATAGATTAAGCTAAGATTTAAGTAAAAAAGCTGCATTGACACGTTTGCCACCCAATTTATGAAATAGTAGAAGATTTGTTTCAAGGAACCCTTCATTAATGATCTTTGTAAAATAATATACATATATTGAGTTTTATTCAGCTCTTTATAAGTATTTTTTATCATTTAATATTTACAGAAAAAAAGTCATATTTTTCCAGTAATACATTGGAAATAACACTAATAAAAAATTGCACAATAAATAAAATTGAAATGAACGCATTATATATTTATTCATTATTCATAAATATCCTAACATTCGATAATCAATTAAAAAAAAAAACAAAAAATACTAATAATAATAAACATGACGATACTGCAACCCAAGACATAAAAAGAATTATAATAACGATATATAAATAAATAGATACAAAGATATAAACAAATTATTAACACCTCCACGAACAATAAAAAAAACAAAATAAATCTTGATTAATTTTCCTATCATTTTTTTCGTACAAAACGTATCGAAAAAAAAAGTATTTTTTTCTCAGCTGAATATATACATTGAAACTAATCGCAAGATGGTGCAATATAGAAAATAGTGATCAATTGTATATTACAAAAATAAATGTTTAAACATTCGTGCGTTTGAGTTCGTTCAGTTCGGGGTGAAATCACATTTCCCGTTTCAGGATCGCGTTCGAATTGTTCAGTCGTAAAAGTTAACGTGGAGGAGGAGGAACGGGGGTGAGGGGGGAGGGCAGTTTCATTGCGGGGTTGGCCGGGTTTCCGTATTCAGAAGCAACGGCGGCGGGGGTTGAAAATGCGCGCGCCCGCGCAATGCCAGGAACGTCGTAGGATCTCCAGTTTCGCAGCCTCCCTTTCATGGTCCGTATCACCGTCACGAGCAGAGGTGTGCCGTGTTCGTCGTGTTACTTCGCGCCGCGCGTTCGCGTATTTATCTCGATCGCTCCGCGTTAACTTAACACCTGGAAACAGTCGCGCGAGTCAAAAGACAAAAGCGAATAAAAATAAAAAAATTTTTTTTTTTTAATTTCGTGAATTTCAAAAAAAAAAAATTAATTTCGAAAGAAAATCGTAAAGGCGAATGAAAATATGGTCGAAACGTAATTTTGGATAATTCGACGAGTCCAAACGCTTTTTGGAATGTAAAAATTGGCGGGAGGAAAAAAACGATGAAAAAGTGAGAACCCGAAGGGGAAAAGGAAAATAAAGATCAGACTCGACGAAGTGTAACCGAGGAGGGAAAATAGAGAAGAGCGGGGTGCTTCGAAAGTTCGACAGCGCGAAACTTCGTGATCCGGTAAGCGAACTTTTTTTTTTCTACTCGGAAGAAAGAAATATAAGTTTTTACGTGTATGCATATTTTTTTGTATCCATTTTTTGATTTTTTTTTTTTTTAGATATTTCTGCATCGCGAATCACAAAAGTTTTGGTTGCTCGTTCAATTTAATGCAATTTGACAATTGTTTGAGTCAAAATGAAAGTAAATATAAATTTGTGGGATAAAACATAAAAAAATGATAAATATTCAAGTTGATAGTGCTTTTCTTGTGTGTTATAAAAAATTGATAATTTTACGAAATTCGTATCGATTTTTTACATCGCTGATACATTTGTGCCACTTGAGCTAGATTGCGAACTCTTCGAATTGTTATTGTAGAATTTCTGGATTCTTTGCCTTTTTTCAATGCTGAAATTTAATTGTAATTCTAATTGCACTTTATAATGAGAAATTAAATTGCAATTTCAATTGCACTTAATTTCAAGCTGTAGTTACAATTAGACAATGAAAATTGGATGAAAATTTGGAATTAAACAAACCTTCGGCGTAGATATAACACTATTGGAGAGAACGTGAAAGACTTGCTCATTTTTAAGGTTTCCCCTCTTACAATCAAATGCAGCCTTATATTAGTCCTTGAACGATTTCCCTCTGGGATATTTCTCAGAAAGATAAATGCATAATCAATTTCATAGAAAACAGCTATAGTTTTATTATTCGTCATCTCTATTATTATTATTATTATTATCATTATTATCATTATTATTATATTATTATTATCTCTGGTACTTATAATAATAATAATAGTAAGAATAATAATAATAGTAATAATAGTAATAATATCCATATATTACTATCATTCAAATTAAAAAAATTTGAAGAATTACCATTAATAATAATATATTACTATCTCTATTATTATTAATTCTTCAATTTTTTAAAAATTATTATTGTTATTATTATTTAGCGAGAAGTCATTCTCGCTGTTGCAAAATCGGGCACAATCATTTTATGCTACTTACTATTCAATTTCCATACTAGTCAATTACCTTATTCAATTTCCATACTAGTCAATTGCCTTTAAACAAATATCGTGATGGATGAATTCTTGTTTTCGTATGCATGAATATAAATATTTAATAAATACGTTATCGAGACGTTTTTCGTCTCTCTCTCTTTCTATGTCATTACACACATGCACATATTATATTTATAAAATAAAAAAAAAAACAAACTGCCAACGCGACTTGAAAACACTATTTTTTTAACAACTTGAGACACACGATGGCTGATGACTATTTTTTTTCACGCAAGGCATGTTACATTTCATCTCATAAATAAAACCATAAAAATCAATGCTACTTTACTTCCATTAAATTTATACAAATATGTATTTGCGAAGTTGAGGTTCTACATAAAAGTGACTTTTCACAAACTTTCTCCTAGTTTTCATTAATAAATGACAGAACTCTCAAAAATTCTTTCCGAGTCACATTTTTTTGAGTTTTTAAATAATTTTCGCTTTTTACCCCTCCCCTTCTCTTCGTCTCTTCATAATTCCCCATATTGCAGAGTTTTTCAGTAAAACCCTATACCATTATTCCTGCAAATAAAAAATTTATCCCCCGCCTCATATTTCATTCCAGTTTCGTGAAAAGAGGCGCCGATTAATCAACGACGCCCAGGCCGATGTATTGTGCGCCGACATTTTTTTTTTTTTTTTTTTTCATTTTATTCGTGTCAGAATATTCGTCGCAATTCTTTGGCTTTTTTTTTATAAAATAGCGATCGGTGGACATTAATGCCGAGTACTATTTCTCGCAACGATATTGGTGGAAAGGGGGGAGGGGGAGGATGGACAAAAAAAAACGAGGGAAGGGAGATTTTCGTACTGGAATGATCCGTCTTTTTTCGACGGATGCAGAATGGTACCAGCGATGATGACCCACATTCGTTTATCAAACCAACCCCCGATATAGATCCCTCTTACTCACCGAATATTCTGAACATTAATATATATATGATTGCAAGAGCGAAATATAGACGGGTCGTTCCAAATCTACGAGCTTTTATATACCCACGACCATTTTCTCACGCTTCCCATATCCCGGAATTAATAGAATTTTTAAATTCCATTTAATTTGAATTTCGATGGTTTTCAAGAATGATCGACGTTAATTATTTTGCAATTTAATTAAAATTTACTTAGTTTAAAATTAAAAAATGTTACTTCATGTTTGGGAAATACGTTTTGTTATATTTGGATTTTAGGCATTTTTTTCGTTATTTTGTTTATTTTGGGAGTGTTTTTACTCGTACTTAATGTTTTTTTTGTTATTTTCATGTTTTTTTTAATGGAGGATTTATTACGATTTAAAAAAAAGGGGCAGAAAAATCGTGACGGAAAAAGCCGGATTATGTTGACGATGTGTTTTCGATATTTTATTCGGCCATCGAAAAAAAATCGGAAAATGTTTCCACCTGGAGAAAAAATTATTTCGCTTTTCACGATGTCGATGATTATTTTTTGTTATTATGACGTTTTGAGGAAAGAGAAAAAGGCAAGATTATCCAAAGACCTCTTTTTTTATCGTTTTTTTATTCGTCGATTGAAAAAATTCGGTCGATTTATTCATTCGTATATTTTTTGTTATTTTGATGGTTTTATTTCAAAAAACGAGACGAAAGAAAATGTGGCACTAAAAAAGTGAGGATTATCTCAAAAATATTTCTTTTTTCGATATTTACTGAGCGATCGAGAAAATTTGAAATATTTTTGCACTCGAAGAGAGAAAAGTGAAGAGAGTCACGCGATTTTCTAGTTTTTTTTTCCCCAGTTGTCTTCGCTCACGTGATTCTGCAAATTCTTTCGGGTAACGTCGGTTGCCCGTGTAATTTTCACACGTACATCGTTTCTCGCCTCGAGGCTCACGTCCCACGAAGACGAATTTTCTCATCCATTTGGCAGCTTTGGAGCGTGAGTGGAAAAAAACGAAATGAAAAGGGAGGTTAACGCGGGACCCCTTAAAAAGCTGCGAGGTCGCCCGCAGCGACGATGTAACTGATAGGAAACGAAAAATTGTGGAAATATTGCCGCGAGACTTTTGGACGTTTCACGCCTCGAGTATTGAAATTTTCATTCGTCACCCCTTTTTTTTATTCGGGCTAAAAATAATCAATTTTTTGTTTATTAAATTAACTTATATATATAATTATATATTATTAATTAAATTATTCTATTAAATTAAATATATAATTATATATTATTAATCAAATTATTACATTTAATTATATATTATAATTATCTATCAACTTATATATAATTATATATCAATTATATATTAATATAATTTAAAAAACTTTTTATCGCAAACAGAATCTTCCTCCCTCCCGTTCATGAAAAATACGACCACGCCGTAAAATATTTTTAATGATCGGTCTATAAAAACGGATTAATATCTCGAAGCAGAATTTCCTCTGGATCCAGCTTCGCTGTTGACCCACGTAGGGTGCAGGGTAAAACTCGTGTTGCTCAGATTTATGCACGCTGACCCTCGAGGGTTATCCGAAAAAGCGGTGCATCAATGTGAATAAAAATGGAATATGCAAACGCAACGTGATACGAGACCTATAAATATAATTTAAATTCTTGTTTACATTTTTTCATTTTCATTGATTCATCAATTCATATTTTTATTTATTCATTTATATTATTTCCTGTATTTATTAAAACAACTGATTATTTTATTATCGACGGGAGTGGAAACCGGAAGTGGAAACCGGAAGTAGATACCTGAACTGAAAGTGTAAACCGGAAGTAGATACCTGAACTGGAAGTGAAAACCAGAATGATAAATAGTCCGTAAAAATTTAATATTTTCTCCTTTAAAAAATTGAATAAGCGATACAGTTATTTTTATTTAAACAAAATTAATCATTTCCAACATGTGTTCATTGAATTCCATCATTTCATTTATACAGACTACTAATTAATTTATCGTCAAGGACGTCTGCAGACCCGAAGGGTAATTTGACTTTTCTCCTTTTTTCGTTTATTATCGAACGTTCCCCATTCATCTAAAGGGAAAATTACCAAATGAGAACCTACCTCTCTTTTCCATGGGTAATTTTTATCTAGTTTTTTTTCAGCTGGAAAGCAAAATTCAGTAAACAATAAAGTACCAACTAAATAATTTTCAATGTCGTGTGGAAAATTACGAAGGGCACAAGAGTCACAATGAATTGCCAGTTGGTACATAAATCTCCAAGTGTAACTAAGTATGTGTCATTGAATCAGAGGAAGTCAGAGATAGCGAGAGGAAGACGGAGAGAGGGCTGGGAAATGTATATATATAGGTTAACTCAGAAGTTCCATCCCTTCGGACTCATCTGAGTGCATTCGCAATTAATAGTCGCCTACCAGAGTGCTACGAAGGACAATCGAATTTATGTTGTCGCAGTGTTGCGGACTTGGCCACTTTTATACATATATACCTTCATGTAAGAGCCATAAATACATCATACGTACGTATATGGCGTACGTAAATGCACGTAGGTACCTGCCTTAAACGTGAATCGAATATAACTGTCCCGGACCTACGTTTCCCTCATTATTACGCTATGGAGAACAAAACGACCATAAACTTTTGAAATAACGAGCTTAGGACCTCCTACCCTCGTATGGTTAAATTAGATCATACGTGTTCTTCCGAAACACTGTATTTTCCAAGCTACTGACCTTCCCAAGATTTTTAAAGGATTCATTGTTAATTTAAACCTAAAATTTAATTATTGATTTTCCAATCGAGTTCCGGATGGGGTAAAGTTTGGTTTATGGGATCAGTTTTTATCAGGATTGATAGTTGGTTGGGTGACCGGTTGATTAGATTTGATAAGAAACTGATTGTAAAAGATAAAATTTGATCTGGCAGTAGAAACAGCAAAGGAGGGAAAATACATCATCAAAAGACGAAAGTTCGCCCAGAAATAAACAAATGGCTGATAGTCCATTTTTTACATAATCGACTCTTAAGGATATTTTTATTGTCTAATTTAGGGAATAATGGTTTCGGGAGATAAAACGATGATTTAATTAGGATTATTTGGAAAAAGAATTGAAGAATCTTTCGAACGATTATTATTGTAAAAATGTACTATGTTTAATATGAAATTTCAGTTGAAAATATTTATGATATTTATGGTTATATAGAATAATAAACTGGTTGAATTCATAGTTTAATAAATTGTGTCGCGAAAGACCTTTTAACTTCTGGTAAAAAACGATATTTTTTAATTCTAATAGAATTTGAATAAATAAAAACTACTTTATGTTTTTCTTCTATTTTTCGTGAAAATCAGTATCAATATTTAAAAATTTTGTAATTGATATATGTATGAATATATGTTCATATTTCACTTAATAATTTAAAGATTTATAAATAATTTCGCGAAGGATTTTTTATTTTAATATTAAAAATCTTTTTCTCCAAATGGACATCAAAATTTGGATAATAAAAAAAAGAAATAAATATATATTCGTATTTCGTTTATTTCTTGAGGATATCACGATGGAATTTTTAAAAATTTTTCCAATGGTCCCTTGGTAAAAATTCTACTTCTCTCCTAGAATTTATTCACGTTTCATCCTTCTTTTCGAGGATTCGGAAAATTCTCCTCAAGATCGTTTCGACTATGCGGGTTCCAGCTTGGCTGTCGAAGAGACACGCGTATCAAGCCGGTTGCATCTCTGGCATTGTAATGAAAAACATGTTGGAGGAAAATCGCCGACGTTGACGTTGAACCGTATTACGGCTCCTAGGTGGAACAAAAAAGTGGAAAAAGTGCGCGAACGCGTTGGAAAATGGAAAAGGCTGTTATTCGATGCACGTAAAGCGGCAAGAATGAAATTTGTCACTGGCGAAAAGTACCGGCGAATTAAAGAGAGAGAAACGTGTTTTGTGGGTCCCAGGGTTGAGGGATATTCAGTGATCCAAAAAGAATGCGAAAAAGAGAGGGGAGGGGAGAGAGAGAGGAAATTGATGATCATGATAGAATTTATTATCCTTTAGTCGTACTTTGGGGCAAGGATAATAAAATAAAATAATAAAATAGGAAAATTAATATAAACTGTGTAAACTTATAAAAATCATAGTATAAATACATTATTTAGTTTATTTGGATTTTTATAATTTAGTTTATAATTTAGTTGATTTTATTTTATTTTAGTTTATTTTTATTTATGTAATTTTATTATATAAATATAAATTATATTTATATTTATAAGTATTTGTATTATATAAATTTTATAAATCAAAATAAACTAAAGTAACTATATAAAAATTAAAAACTATGTAAATTTTTACTCATTGTATAAACCTATGAAGATAGAATTTATTATAATTTAGTCGTACCTTAAGACAAGAGGGTCGATAATAAAATGAAATAATACATTACGAAAATTAATATTGTATAAATTGTGTGAACTAATAAAAAAATTATATAAATCAAATTACACTGAATGAACTGTATAAAAATTAAGTACATAAAACTATAAAAATTGCATAACCCATGAAAAGATAGGAAGAGAGAAAGAGACAAATGAAATCAGCGAGTGACGTTGAATCCTGCGGGTACCTGTAACGAGCATAAATGAAGCACAAAATTCCGAATTGGCAAATTTTGCCTCCATCGAGGTAACATCATCCACTCGATTTTCCCATCGTTTTCCCACACTCGGAAAAGTTGTCACTAAATACATTGTAGGATTGAGCCACCGCGAGCTCTGTAGTAAATTTTATTACGATCGATTTGGTTTGATTTGGAGTATAAAACAAAATATCACTTTGATAAACAAACTTTTGTAGATTTAATATGGGAGAATTTGGAGAGAACAGTTATCAAATCGATTGTCTCTTTTCTTATTTCTTAATTTTTTTTTATACTGTTCCACTTGCCCAACAAAAATATTCGGATTTAAAAAATTTAATTAATGTATTCCAATTATTATAGTTTTAGCAATAATTAGCTAAAAAATCAATATATAAATATATATCGATTTTTTAGCTAATTATTGATTGACATTATTTTACATTTTACAATAT
Organism: Ophioninae sp. B BG-2022a; assembly: GCA_030522765.1. Lineage (NCBI taxonomy): Eukaryota > Metazoa > Arthropoda > Insecta > Hymenoptera > Ichneumonidae > Ophioninae sp. B BG-2022a. The sequence goes on from JAPYZJ010001723.1 coordinate 32,681, forward strand.
TTGTATTTTACATTTTACAATATTTGTATTTTACATTTTACAATTTTACATTTTACATTTTTTGTATTTTACATTTTACAATAGTTAAAAATTTACATTATTTCAACTATTAATTATAATAGTTAAAATTAATCTTTCACCATTTTATAAAGTGTTAAATTCATATGGTTATAACTGCCAAGTTCTTTGTCGAAAAATTCGAAAATAATTCATGAATTGCTATTTTTGTATCGAGAATTAAAATTTCTTAAATATTTCAGAATTTTTATGATTTTTTGGTACATGAAATATTCCAAAAGTATTTTAAGTCTGATTCATATTCTGTCTGTGAAATTTGTTACTGTAACACTTGCTAGCGCTGCTATGAGGCTAATCTTAAAAACGTCAAAAAAAATCCATCTCGAAGGCAATTTAAATAGCGGACAGGTGATGCAAGGGCAATTATTCCTTTTTTAAATTCATCGCTGTCGAAACGTTGTCAACGTTACCGAATAAAAATGAATTTGCGGAGAACAAGGTCGGAGGTAAAAATGTGCCACGTGGGCAACGAATCCGCGTTGTTGCTTTTTCCAGTTCCGCGGATCGTGAAAATGTCGACGGAGCTTTTTCATCCGGATTGAAGCCATTTCGTATACGTTTTTATTTATGGATCAACGGAAATGCGCATCAATTATTTTTGCTGCATTCGTATTAACGAGCTTTTGAAAATAAGGGGGTTATAAAATGATGGACGGAATGGGGAGTGACGGATAAAGAACTCGATAAATTGTATACCTCTATAAATTCCGATTATTGTTAATCGGCCATTTTTAATCGCGAAATGAAAAAAAGAAAATGATGAAAATATTTATGGTGAAAATTATAAAAAAACATATTTATCTAATAATTATTTATCTCACAATTATATTAAATTATGAGCGATTTTTTATAATAATAATTTTTATATTTATTTACCATTCGCAAAAAAATGTACCTACGTATAAACATTTATGTATTTTGATTACTAGTATTTAAAAATTATTTTTCTATGTGTATTCATTTTTTTATACTTTACTATATTTATTGCAATTTTCATATTCAAACTTAGTGGCAAAATTGTATAGTAATTTTTCGTGTAACTCAATAGATATTTATTATCAAGAAAATATACAATATTATTCCACATAATATTACATGTATATTTTTTAACGACATTTCATAATTTTTAACAATTAATAGTACATTTTGATAAACGTATTATTAATTATTAAAAATTATGAAATATCGTTAAAAAATATACATGTAATATTATGTGGAATAATATTGTGTATTTTTGTGCCTATAAATTAAAATATACGAAAATGTAACATTTCATTAATATATCATGAAACTTCATCAGCAATAATAGCTTATAATAAATAAATAAAAATACAGCAAAATGCAGTGACTTTAAAAAATTTTGACTTTAATGGTTTTTACGTAACAATTATTTTTCAAGTATGGCATGAAATAAATTAAGCAGGAATTAAAAGTAAATTGAAGGAGAGGATTAATTCGATACAAACTTCGGAATCCGCGACGGGCTGGACGTGAGTAATCGTTTTAATCTTAACGTCATTGAAGGCAGAAAAGTAATCACCCTGTTGTATCAACGATAATGGAATGCCGACGAAGCGCTCTCGTTTGAAGCTCCCGGTGTTCTCCACTTTGATAGTTTTAATCCTGATCGGGAGAACTTGCTGAGTGGAGAACATGCTCGTGGATTAAAAGTTAGGTGAGAGGAGAGTTAGAACTTTTCCTGACTAGAACAGGGCCATAGGTGTCGACACGTATCCGCACCTCTTGACATCAACCTGTGCCACTCGAAAGGGAGATTATAAGGAGCCCTCGAGTATCGTAATTGCACTCAAAGTTGATCGTACGATACGTGTTACAAAGCCAGTTCCTCAAGTTCACTCCAGATTGCCGACAAGTATTGGCACAGTTTTGCCCTATTTTTCACATTTTTTTGAAGCCAATGCGAGGCTCCAGATCTCAAAAGGCAAAAAGAATGTTTGATAAGAGCGTGTACGGCGAAACTCAAAAAGTACTTGACACAAAACCTTGAAAAGGCGTAAAAGTATAGTAGGAGATGTACACCGTGATGCTTTCTTATTATTAGGTGGTCCAGTCGCTTCCAGTGGTAACAATCGCCTGGTGTCTTCCAGGCATACTTTCGACTAACTTCGTGGCTTAATCTGGAAACTGCTGGGCACAGGGCCACGTTTACTGATTTTTTCACGGTTTGCTGGATTAGTCCATTGATGTTGCTAGACTAGTTATGGTTGATGAAAAAACTCGCCCAAAAAGAAGGTTTTTTCGAAAAAATAAAATTGTTTTGATTGCGGTCCAAAATTCCTTTCGCCAAAGTGGGTTTTGTTTTAACAAACGAACTGTGAGTTTGTTTGTTGAAAGTGAGTTTTTTGTACGACGCATCTTGAGAGAAGAGCCATACTATTGTCTCGTGTAAAAATCTACTTTTTAATGATTTTTGGAGATAAATTGAGCCGTACACGCTTTTGTCAAACAACGTGGTATTTCATTAATTCGACAAAATTGACTGTTTTTTCAATTCCATTTTATTTTATTTTATTAATTCTATTGATATTTATAAAAATAGAACAGCAACCTCGGCTCCATATTTCTTCCCTTTTTTTTTCCTTTTTGTCATGAATAAATGATGAAGGACGCCGTGATGTATTTTGCGATATTTCCCACCTTCGCGAACTCGCGTTTTTTAGCGGAGTGGCTCGAACGAGCTTCGACTTTTTCGTTTCCAGCTCTAGTTTGATTTATTTCCAGTTTCTCTTTGCCCAAAGGAAAATAAATAGATTTGCCCACGCTTCGCCAATGTAAAACCGGATTTTTCGAATGTTGCGAGGATTTTTTTAATTATGGCTTTTCAACTCGTGAGCTGCGGATTTCCGGATGAAGTACGTACCCAGGGTATTTCGATAATAAAAAAAAGTGCAAAACGAACCCAGTCGAAAAAGAATATTCGCACGGTATTTTTAATGGCTAACTTTGGCAAAAAAAAATGGCCAAACTTTTCATCGGTAACTCGAGAAAAATCCTCGTATTCACAATTCGCGTAATTTCCAACGAATTGTTCGAAGCATTTTTGTTCCCTCGAGTAAATTTGTTTTTCTTTAATTGGAGCAATTTTTTTTCTGCCCTGGTAACTTTTTGTCCCCTAGCATTGCTAGGGGAGAAAACGAGGGGTGGAGAAAGAGGGTATCAAAGAAAAACAGGATTGATGTCGTTTGTACGGATAAATGGATGGAAGGACAGATAAAGCGAGGGGGAGGGGGTGGCGGGGAGCAAAGAAGAAAAAGATGCCCGCAACGATATTTCTACGTCGTTGACATTTTTTTTTGTTCGAGCTCGGAAAAAAGATGACACGTCCGGACCGTTGCACCCAACACCGCAGACATTTTTCACGTTTAAGGGGGAGTTTCGCGGGCTCTTTTGTGCCGGAATGCTCCAACCGGAAAGAAGGAGGGTTCTTCGTAACCACCGTTTTCCAATATTATAAGCCGCCGCGTAATTTATTTCCCCCGTAGAATATTCCAGAAAAAATAACCACCAAAAAAAAAATTGTTTCGATGTGATAATTATACAAGTAAAAAAAATGAAATTATTTATGAAAAATTTTGAGAAATCTTTGGATTTCGAAAATTCGAGTTTTTGCAAAGTCGGCGTTTTTTTTTTCTTTGGCTGAAGAAATTACATGAAAAATCAGAATTAAAATGTTAACTTTAAAGATGGTTTCGAATGAATTAATATTTGCGAATCAGTTAGTTTTTATTTTTGAAAGGTTAAATATTTTTAGCAATCTTTTAATTAAAATAAATTCTTAGTTGTTAATATACAACATATTTGTTTCTAAAAAAATTTATTTCTAAAAAATACATATAAATATTTCAAATTTAATGATACATTACACATTATGCATTACAAATAACATATAAAATTTACAATGAGGAACAAGACGAGAACGTACTCATCTTGCCCCATCAAACAGTTAAAAATTTAACGATAAATTACTCAATAATCTTGAACATTTCTGGCAAACGATTTTTACTATATTAATAACTATATCTTTTATTACATTTACTTATTTATCTCTTATCAATATAAGAAATTCAAGCGAACTAAAAATATGATAAATTTACCAACAAATTCGATCTTTCTGTGCAAAAATAATTCTAAATAAATTTTTTTATATCTTTAAGCCCACCCTTCCTTCACAGTTGATACTTTAACAATAAATAACTTGTATGCAAACCAATCAAACTCCAATAAAAACTCCGTGAACGTGACATTTTTCGATATGAGTTCTTCCAATTATAATTTTAAAAAAATACCAATCACATTCTGTTATTCGCAGGAAATTTTGTTTCAACCGGAAATGAAAACGAGCATTTTAATATTCACTGGGATGAAAAAAAAATCAACGTTTTTGTAATGACAACGTAACTCGTCTCGATGTGGATTGATTTAAAGTTGCACCGAAGCGTGATGCATTTTTTGGTTTCGCACGTTGATACGTCCACTTAATTATTCGACGCAAATTATTGGCAGCGAAAACTTTTATTCTTCCGGCGCTCGAAAATTTAATGAGTTTTCGAACGAGCCATCAGCCGGTACAATAACGTCGAAATTAATGTGTACTGTCTTGTGAAACAACGCTTGAACGGACGTCGTTTCGAAGCGTTAATGAATTCATGCCTATTCGAAATTTAACAAAAGCTCGATAATTTCGGCTCCAACAATTGAAGGAACAACTGAAAAACGAATCTTTCAACAGAATCGTCAAAAAGCTTATTTGAATAAATAATTTTTCATGTTCAAACGAATTATTTAATGGTCAACGAGTTATTGACGAAATAAATGAAAATAATGAAAAACTTAATAATTAAAATTATTAAATTTATGATTCAGCATTGATGGAAACTTTACTTCAGGCCAGAACTTGGATGGTGACCATCGAGCTGACCAGATAAATTAATTTAATTAAAATTAACGTATGGTTATAAAAATCATATAATAAACGCATAAATTGTATTGCAAAAAAAAATAATAAAATCAAAATATCAAATTAAAATCAACTAAATTAAATGAAAATCAGTTTCTTTAAATCAGAAATTAAGTCAAATTGAATAACTGCAAAAAATTAGTTACAAAGCAACGACAAAAATAATTAAATACTTTAATAAAAATCAAAATCAAATGATAAAATGACAAATAAATGATCAATCAAAAAAATAAACTAAAAAATTGAATATATCTATAATGATTTAAATAATTGTTATAACAACAAAAAATAAAAGTAAAAAATCAGTGTAATTAGTGTTAAATCATTTATGTCAAAAATAAAACCAAAAATTAAAAATTCGTAAAAGCTGTTGAATAAAAAAAATGTATTGGCGTTGAATGATTAATCCTCGAGTAATTATCGTCGAAATATTTCGGTACGTCATTTGTCAATTTTCCTCAAAATTTCCATCAGCTTCAAATTCGGGTCTCGCCTCTCGGAGTTTGCCAAATTTGAATCTGCATTTCTCCTCATCGACATTCTCGTATCGAGAGGCATCGAAATTGGGTTTGTTGAATAATCCCGGTATTTTCATAACTCGTGGCAATTTAGAATCGATACGTCCCTCTCGAAGAATTTCACGGGTTGGGAAGTACGTGAGGACAACCACCACATGATCTTGTTTATGGTCTCGCCACAAAGTCGTCCACTGTTCAAAACGAAAGACGAGTAGGTACATTCGGGAGTGCGGTTTTTGCGGGTGTTTCAAAATTTATTCGTGCCTCTCGTGTGTCTCGAGCGAAGAGCAAAATCTCGACGAAATTACGAGCGCTTATTCCCATTGAGGGTGACGTAGCTTATCGCGAGTTTCTCGTGTCTGGTGATAATCACCTCCTTCTGCGCGTTCCCTTCGTCACAACCTTGCGTTAATGAACTGACTTGCATAATCAACGCAACGTTTCGACGAGACACACCCGCCCACCGATGCAAATTATAATTATCTGAATTTCGTTCTTTTTGAAAAAAGGGTTTTTTTTTTAGTTCACGAGATAAACTTATTTAATTAGTAAATTTGATTGTAATTCAGTAATTAGTAAATTTTATAATTATTTAGCTATTCATTAATTGCGAGATTTATTAGTAACTTGGTAAATGGATTTCTTTCTTTTTTAAAGAGGCTTTTTTTAGTTCACGAGATAAACTTATT